>APFE030389722.1:73217-84444 GCA_000404065.3 Pinus taeda
GTCTCAAGCTATTCCCAAGAGTCCAACCTCTCCTACTGAATGAAAATTTACATATATAGACCAATCTATCCTCATTCCATAACCTCTAGGGGTCAAGCTCCTCCTTCTAGGAGCATTTTGAACAAATTCTAAACATGGAGCAAGAATCTAGGTGACCAAACAACCTGTCTCTAAAAAGAAGGATTCATTACATTAATTTCTTGCTAATTTGTGAATGAATCATCTAGAAGAAGGTAGATAAGTGCCATGTTACCTTACATACATAAAATTACATCATGTTGGGTCAATAATTACATCAAAGAGTGAAACTGGTGAAAACTAGCCGAATTCCTGAGCTGAAGGTGAAAAACTGGGCAAAAAATTGTATGCGTAGCGCCCCTGATCCCTATGCATAGTGCACATTTGAGCCTGTTTTTGGGGCACTTATCGACATCAAAATTGAGCTCATGATAGCTCATTGGAAAGCCCTAGATGTCGCCTTTCCAACCTAAGTGGAATTTTCCAATTTGGAGCTCATTTTCCCCCTCAAAACTGAATTCTCCCAGAGGTACTTCCTGTTGTTGGAAAAGGTGGCAGCAAGGTGGTTTTCATGATGTTTTTGGACATTTTGACCATCCAGATCTCAATGAAATGCTTCGGAAATGGCTGAACATGTGTATTTCTTCATGAAAAATCCAAAACTACAAGCCATTTGTCATTTGGACCTCCCAATCTTCAGGGTAGTGCGGTGCGCGCTACGCATAGAGCCAAAAAACCTGTTTCACAAGCCAAAAATTTTGAAATGACAAAATTTTCTCCGAATTTGCCCAAATTTGGAGTGAAGACCCTCCATCATGTATCATGCCCAACTAACAAAGCCTTGGCCAAAACTCGAAGTGGATCGGGCCTCTTCCGTCGTTTTAGCGCTTTGCTCAAATGCCTCTTAAGGATCTTCACTCTCGCTTTGCAAACATGCATGTGAGCCCAATAGTGAGTCTTCATGTGACGAAGCATGTCCTTGTCCCTATTTTCCTTCGCCAACAACTTCTCAAAATAAGTGTTTACCCGGATGAGCATTGATTCTCGATCAATAGGTGTCAAATCACTGGGTCTCCTTCGGGCCAATTCCCGGTCTTCCCGGATTTTCCGCAGCTCATAAAGATCATGCTCATCTTCTAGCTGTTTGTTGCACTGCTCCAAGTAGTTGATCACCCACTTAGCCATCTGCAATTTCTTTTGTAGTGACTCATTCTCGGCCCTTTGCTCTTGGATGATCTCCTTTAGCTTCGAGCTAGGAGAGCTAGCATCAACATCAATGATATCCGTGTCCTCGCCACCTAAAGGACCCTCATCAACCATGGGTCTCTTGCCCCTGTCCTGGATCTGTACCTGTGCTGAAGATGGAGGCGAGACCCCTTCCACATGATGTCGAGATAATACTCGCTGTGCTGATGAAGTCAACGAGACCCCTTCCACCCCGGGTGGAGATAGTACTCGTTGTGCAGATGCAAATAAGACCCTGTGGCCTCACTGATATGTCACATATGCTAGAGCATCTACATGCTCTGTCTCAGGAATGTCAAACTGCTATGAAGGCCCTCCCTCATCATGAACTATCTCTGGTGGTGGCTGAGGTGCTGTGAAGAGGTCACGAGAAATAAAATCCTCCCATGTAATGCCCTGCTGTGCCAACTGATGAATCATCACGATCTTGATCAATGCATAATGATATATGCTCCTATGCTGATGTGCTAGGCTCTTCCTTTGCACTAAAGGCACCATCCTCTCTATGTTGCGAAACATGAAGTATGGGATGTTCATCAGACGCACCCTAGTAAAATGCATCAACAAACTGACATGGTATGCATAAAGACGGGAGAATCTGCCCTCGCAACTGAAATATCGGATGATGAGTTTCATCAAAGGTGCAAACCGATCATTCAGGTAGTGGAAAGGAAAAACTCTGCTCAAGTGCTTCATATACCCTGGTTTAATGTATGGCTCATAATATGATTTCTCTAGCTGCTGATGCTTATTCCATTGCCTCCCCGATATTCGGAATTCCCGTGGCCTCTGCAATGGTCTCTGGTGACAAAATGAAATTAACTCCAGCGAGGTTTACATGGTCATCATGTAAATGGAGAAAAAACAAGCGAGCTAATTCACGATGATGCTGAAATTGTGAAATTAGCTCACAAAAATGATAGCATGACTGCTGGCGAAAACAATCCATGGCAAGTGGGCAAGCCTACAATTTTACCATAGAAGTGGTCTCTTCTCTAAGATGTTTACCACCTTTGCCACCTCTGCGAGGCCTTTGTGGCACATTTCCCTCTGTTGTGGAATCACTTTCATTTTCCTGCTCATAATATGACTCTGTATCTGACATGGTTTTGAGAACAAAATAGCTACAATAGGAAGACTGCAATATGTATGTTGTAGGTGTGATGAAATCCCAATTTCAGTGCATCCTCAAAAAACCAACTGAAGCATTAAAAGAGTTATGCCATAATGGATATTTTGTTTGGTATATTTGGGCATAAAACAGTCACAAAAATATTTTGGTATGAAGTGCTGCTGTCTCAAAGTTTTCAAATGGGCAAGGAGCTATATTTTACCAAGGAAAGGGAGAAAAATATTCATCAATTACTCACATTCCTTTAAATACGCTATACAAAGTTTTAATACCCTTTACAAAGATTTTGATAAGGGCCTAGGGTTTGATTTGTTTTCTTATACCCAACACACCACTTTCACTCTTCAAACATACATTAGACAATATTCAACTTGATTGATTGAGTCAAAGAAATACCTACTTGCAGCTTCGGAGGCGATTTGACACGTTTTAGGCACATAAACTTAATGTTGGAATGGGTGTGTAGCGCACAGGTTCAATGCGTAGCGCACTACCTAGTGCGTAGTGCCTATGTAAATTAACACAGGATGTGCGCGCCCAATGCATAGCGCACTGCCCAGTGCATAGCGTGCAAGTTTTATGCGTAGCGCGCACCTTCAACTCTGCCTCAAGGGTTTGTAACTTGGTTTTTCGCCCTCCAATCTTGAACATGCTCTTGCTCTGATGTGTGATGAACAAAAAGACTTGTTTTCACCTTATATACAACCAAAATATCTAATTTGAATAAATTGACTTCCAAAAACCCACTTTGTAAAGTTTGGGCACTTTCACTTTTGGTCTATTAATATAATGATGCTTTTTTATTTTCTCATGCTTTTTTGAGGTTTGGACTGAAGTTCTTTGTTGATTTTTGTTTGCAGGAATAGCTGGATATGCTCTGGCAAAGGAGATCAAGGCTGCACTTGAACGTTTGAAGAATTGAAAATTTTGACAATTTTTCACAAAAATGAGATGGTGACTTATCTTCAAAACAGAGTTTTGAAGAGAAGTCCTAATTCAGCTGTATAATGATTAAAATTATTGAAATGATGATCTCTCAAAGACATCCCTCTGGCCTGCTGAACTTCTAAAACTTTTCAAGACAAAATTGACTCAACCCTAGACCTAAGACCTAAAAATTTAAAACATGATTGTAAATGACCTTTGAAAACTTATTTTAATAAATAGACCTGAACTAGCAGTGCTAAGCACGAGGGGAATGAGTGACACAAACCACTCCATCAGAGTTATGGCATGCCTATCGAAATGCAACTGATCAAAACTGATGGGACACTAAAACATGAAATGCAAAAGAGCTTTGACCTCTGACGGAGGGATAACTTGACCGACTCTAACATTGGCTCCAATGGGGATGGTAGCTCCTTGGAGATGCCAAGAACCGCAGATCTCTGTAAGAGCTAGACAATGCCTTCATCCATTGGGCGATGCAGTCATTATTCGAACACAAAATCTTGAGAATTTGACTGAAAAACCAAAAACTGCTTTGACCAAACTAGACTCGAAACTAAAAGATTCAGACAACTGACTGGACAAACTTAGACTAACTAACCTTCATTTTCAGAATTATAGCCTTCACCTCAGGCCCCAAACTGAAGATGATAAGTTAGTTTACATATGCAATAGAACAAAAGTAAAATGATATGTACAATGATGATGAAATGGGCAGAAAAATACTCAGAAGTAGTATCTTTTTAACAGCTGACCATTAATCGGCCCTCCAGGACATTCATCTCCATTCATTTCTTTGAGAAGAAAAGCATTTTGGCCGCGATATGCTGCAATTTTGTAAGGAACCTTCCATAAATTTTCAAATTTGCCATGCTTTCCCTTGTCTTCATGATGGGCATCCCATCGCAAAACTACCTCATCTAGCTGAAATGTGTCCGCCTTTGCTTTCCGGTCATAAATCTTTTTGATGCGCTCCTGCAACTTGCAAGTGTTTTGAAATACCTCCTCCCGTGTCTGCTGTAAATGAATCATCTGGTTAATCCTTCTCTGCATAGGATCATCCTCACTACCCGCTTCTTGAAGCAATTTGACTACCGGGACAGCAAGCGAAGTAGGAAAAACTGTGTCTATTTCGTACACCAACTCGAAAGGAGACATGCCAATAGACTTTTTCTAACTCACCCTATCAGCCCATAGTGCATTTATCAACTTCTTGTGCCAACCCTGTTTGCTGATTTCCAACAATTTCTTAATGATATTGACCAAAGATTTATTGGACGACTCCGCCAATCCGTTTCCTTGAGGGTGGTATGCGGTTGAATGTCCCAAGCTAATATTGTACTTATAGCAAAACTTAATCATCCTTTTTGATTTAAACGCTGCTGCATTATCCGTGATTATCTTAATTGGACATCCAAAACGTGACAAAATATTGGTTTCAAGAAAATAAATAATTACTGCATCCATAGCTTGTCGAGTAGCAATTGCTTCAATCCATTTTGTAAAGTAGTCTGTGGCTGTCAAATATCCATCTATGCTGTCCTGATGATGCCGGATGAATTTCGCCGATGAAATCCAATCCCCACTGCTGAAAAGGTGCACTGACTTCAATTGGTTTGAGGCAAAGGCTGGAGTTTCTGCTTCCCTTCAAAAATTTGGCATTCATGAAAATTTTTAACAGCCTTATATACATCTGAAAATAATGAAGGCCAATAATAGCCTGCCCTTAGAATCTTGTTTGTTGTGGTCTTCCAAAACAGATGACCTCCACAGTCCCCTCTATGAAAGTCTTCTACGACTCTTTTGGCTTCCTCCTCCACCAAACAATTCAATAACATTCCACCAGGATCTTTCCAATACAATGCAGAATTTAGTATGCAGAATTTTGCAGCTTTCAATTTCAATGTTCTACTTTTGTTTCTAGGCATTCTGGGAGGTGAAGACAAATGCTGAAGTACATATAAAATGTCAGCATACCAAGGAGAAGAAAGAAACATTTCAAATACCTGAATGGATGGAGTCTCCTCATCTTCATCGACATGACAACAATCAAGTTTATGTCTAGAGCTTGCAAATTCATTTCAGCCATTAACTTGGCGAGTCCTTGACCTTTGATCAGCTTGGTGGGTTTAATATCTACATCATACTCTAACAATGCAGCAATCCACTTACCCCGTCTGCCTTCTGGATCTGCCTATACTAAAATATCTTTAACTGCTGCATTAGGAACACAAGCTAGAATATGGGAATGCAATATATACACACGGAAATCTTTCAAGGCCTTTACAAGCGCAAGTGCTTGCTTCTCAATGATGTTATATTTCAATGTGCCATCTCTTATAATTCGATTGAAAAAAGTAATGGGCTTTTCAACACCTTCCCTCTTCTGCAGTAGTATAGCTGCCAAAGTATGCTTAGAAGCAAATGAGAACAAAATAAAATCTTGCGTGTAGTCTGGGTTGATCAAAATAGGAGCTGAAGAAAGAGCTAACTTCACTAAATTAAATGATTTCACCGCCTCTTCGGTCCACTTTACCTAACTGTCCTTCTTGAGCATGCTTGTGATTTCTCTAAGATGCTCTGCTAGATTTGGAATGAAGTGATGCAGAAAATTGAGTTTACCATTGAAGGATTGTATTTCTTTCTTGTTCCAGGGCTGTTCAATTTGCTGAATGGCTTCAACACATGCAGGATCAACACGGATGTCGTCTTTAGATATGATATGGCCAAGGGGTTTGCCCTCATCCATGGCAAAAAGACTCTTTTTTGGATTCAGCGAAATGCCATATTTTCTGCACTTTTGGAAAACAATTTTCAAATGATACAAATGTTCCTCATCAGAATTTGAAAACACAATTAAGTCATCAAGATAAACAACTAAAAATACATCTTTCTCATTGGCGAAAGCCACGTCCATTGCATGCTGAAAGGTGGCTCCTGCATTTTTTAGCCCAAAGGGCATCTTTGCATAATGAAATGTTCCCCATGGAGTGGTGAATGTTGTCTTGTCACGGTCATCTTCATGCACTAAAATCTGATTGTATCCTGAATAGCCATCGAGTAGTGACATCCTTGATGCTCCAACTACTCTCTGCAATATATGGTCCATTTTGGGCAGTGGATAATTTTCCTTCAAGGACACCTTATTCAAATTTCTGAAGTCAATACATAAACGGATCTCACCTGTTTTCTTTCTTACATGCACCAAGTTTGATATCCAATCTGAAAATCGGATAGGCACAATGACTCCTGACTTATACAATCTGTTTACCTCTTTCTCAATTGATAGCAGCAGCTTCGGATTGATTCTCCTCAACTTTTGATAAAAAGGCTTATGATTTGGCTTAATAAGAATAGTATGTTGAATGATATTTGTGTCATATGTTTTTAGATCTGAATAATCCCATGCAAAAACATCAGAAAATAGAGATAACAATTTAACATATTCTGCCTTTACCTTTGGTAACAATGACTTTGATAGCTTTACTGTCTTGGGATTATCAGTTCTCCCAATGTTTACCTCTTCAACCCCCTTTTCAGTTGGTCTCAATGTCGGTTTGCGGGCCACATCATCTTGGTCAAAGAGCTCCTCTAAAGGAATCAATCCCTTAGGAATAATGTTGTCTTTAAGTTGCAGCACGTCCATTTGATTTACTTGTATATTATCACCACCATCATCATGTTCAATATCTATTGAGGTATCCTTGAACTTACCTTTATTTTGCAGAAACTGATTGATCTCTTCATCATCTTGAAAAACTTGCCAACATTGCTGATTGTCCGAAACGGTGGGACGGTGTTTCACATAAATCTCAAACTTGTTGCTATATTTGATTGGAATTTTTAAACTTCTTGTTGCCTTAGCAAGTCCATCAGCAACACCATTTTGTATGCGAGGCACACATGTCAAGGTATGATCAGAAAACAACTTCAAAATATCTAAAACTGCATTTTGATATGCTCTCATGCGAGGATTCTTGGCCTGAAACTCACCCTTAACTTGCTTTATCACCAACTCGGAATCACCATAGACCGCAATCTTCTTCGCTTTCAGCTTTCTAAGAATCTTAAGGCCAACAATGAGAGCCTCATATTCCACCTCATTATTTGAACAATCAAATGCTAGTTTATAGGAACACACTCTCACCTTGCTTGGAACTTTGTCTTGAGCGGAAAAGGGACTTCGAATCCACACACCAATACCAGCTCCATCACTACCTACTGCGCCATCAAAATCCATGGTCCAAAGACCATCTTCATGTTCTTCCAAGTGTTGAAATTGTGTTGGCTCTGATTTTTCTGTTTGTTGTCCATTTCCTTCAGCTGTTTGCTCCATAGTAGCTTGCTTTTCTCCTCTTTCTTTTTGTAGAACTTCTCTAAAATTTTCAGTGATCTCTTGTATATCTTCCTCCTGAACTAACTGACTATCTAGATCATTAAAACTATCAGCAAATAAAACAAACGACTCCAAATCTGTATGTAGATAATTTACAGGATGATTGATTGGCTTCTCTTTGCTAGTTATCATGTATTTCATCTTTTGCTCTTGATATAGCTTTCTAATTTGACTGAAGACTAGAATTGTAGCATAAGAAAAGTCTAACTATAGAGTACCCTTCAACTTAGCCCCCCAAGATCTTGAAAGTAGCATACCAAAACGTGGAGGAATGTCTGCCACAACCACATCCATCAAGACATTCTTTGCTGGAATTTGATCTAAGCTAACAACCAAATCTTTGATGAGCCCGATACATCTCACACGGTTGGAATCAAATGAATACAAATCATGATATTTCTTTATAATGTCTAAACCCAGCTTCTCCATGATCGCCTTTGGCATCAAATTGTGCGAAGCACCCGAATCGAACATAGCGTTGTGCAAAACATATTCATGCAATCTCAAACTGATATAAAAGGGAGGAACATCACTATTAGGGGACTCACCATCCAATGCGGGCCCAAAAATAAATTCTAGCTGATCATCTTCAATGTTCACCGTGTCAAACATGGGATCAAAATTCAAAATTTTAGAGACTTGACCTCGGTAGCTGCTGTTTTTCATGATTTCAGTCAAAGGAATAGATACTTTTAATTTGGAAATTTCATTTTCCAAACTAAATGCTGAAAATTTGTCAACTTCTTTGGCTGGAACTTCTCTCCTATCTTTGATTATACTTGCCGGATTTGTCCTTTCTGCTGCTGATGTCTTGCTAGTTGTGGGATCAATTGTCTCCTTTCCTTTTTTCTGTGGTATCGGTGAATCCATCTTTGGTGCTGTAGCTTCTTTTCTTTTCTGAATTGGATTGATGGCCACATCTCGGTTTCTCAATGAATATTGCTTCTGTTGAGTGGACAAAGCATTCGAATATCTTCTTTGGTAATCATCTAAATCTGCATCATTAGCTAAGATAAAATCTTCATCTTGCTAGGCGCCTGAACTTTCTCCATACTCTTCTTCTTCAGTGATGTAAATGGGCAGATCATCAGGAGTAAAGAAGTGATTTTGGTCCCCTACTACATCAGCATCTTCATCTGAATCTTGACTCACAATATTCTGCAAAAGAGGAGTCTTGATCGGTTGCTGGGTTGCCGGCTCTTGTACTCTTGTTTCACGCTGCTTAATTCTGAACTGAGGTTGTTGCTGGCCACGGTAATTTGGATTACGAATCTGCGATTCTAATTTGTCAAGGTTCAACCTTTTGAACATCTCACGAAGCCAAGGTGGTTCTGATGTAGATTCTTCCTTTACAGTCACTCTTTTCTCTGCCTTCAACCGTGCTCTCTTGTCATTCAGATTTGCCTCAACATTTACAGCAATCTTTTGCATATCTTTAAAGTAGGCGGATCTCTATCCCGTAATGAATAAGCCATCTCCAGATCAAAGCCATCCGGGAATTTGAGAAGAGCTGATTTTCTAGATGGTCTTAAATCATCCGGAATAACATTATAAATTGTATTGAACCTGATAATGTAGTCTTGGACAGACTCACCATGATTGCGTTTGATATTATTTTACTTGGCATTGATCTGAAGCGGATCCTTTCTGAGTTCCCAACGATCTAGAAACTACTTCTGAAGTTCAGCCAACGTAGGTATACTTCTGGCTCCCAAGCCTCTAAACCATTTTCTTACCTCTCCTCCGAATGTTTGCACAAACAATCACATAGTTACATCCTCTTCATCAATCTCATATAAATCATAAAAATTTGCCATTTTGTCTATGTGCTGCTGAGCGGACACACTTTGAGGAGTGCCATCAAATAGAGGAATCTTACTTTGATAGTTTGTGGGCATATCATGCAATTGCTGAGGTAAAGCAAGAGGTGCGAAACGAGCAGCCATTGCTCTAGGTGGATTTACTCTAGGTGTTGTTGGTGGAGTAGGTGTAGTTGCTGTATGAGGAGTATGTGGAGGTGTATGCAGAGGGGAAGCGATGTGGGATGAAGGGGAATTGGCTGCAGATTCGGAATAAGTAATTATAGGTTGCACAGGAATGGTGGGAATGAAAGGCGGTTTAGTAGGAATTCTAGAGGTAGATGCCGTGACAGTGGATCCAATGTTTGCAGATACAGCTTCTAAGAAATCAGCAAGATTGGCAGCTTGGATGTCGGTCTGAAGGTGCCTCAAGATAAAATTGTCAATTAATTTATTGTGCCTTTCAAATTCAAGAGTTGCAGCAAAGTCAGGATTTGGAACAATAGAATCAAGAGCGTTTTCAGACTTGGTTTTAAACAATGACAATTCAAACTTTTCGTCGAAAGCGAGTTCTTCAAGGTATTCGAAAATTGCAGGACACGAATGAGATTTAACCAAGGGAGTCGCCGAGCTTTCTTGACGGAGGATTTTTCGAATCAAGTTTGGATTTTCATAAATAGGAGGTGGATTCAGATCTGGATTAGCTCTTGTATGTCTTTTTGAAGCCAGTGTGTTTATCAAAAGATCAAAGGAACTAAAATAATTCAGCCAAATCGTTTGCTAGACTCAATCATCCAAAGGTCTAGAACGAACAAAAGTACTGGGGTGATTTTCAAGTCAAGTTTCCACAAGCTAACCGGATATCGACTGAAGCAGCATTTATCTACTTTCGCATATGCATAGCAAGAGCGTTTCAAAAGTTACCTGGCGTGACTTCAGACTCCGTCTAAGACTTGTGAAACAAGCTCATCAGTAAGCAAACCATTGATATTTCTTCCCCAGTATGGTCGCCACTATGTTAGCACTCAAATCTACCTTAGGCTGAAATAAGGTAAGACTCAAGGCTACATCAAACCACGCTCAGCCTTGTAGCTAGCCCTACGAGGACAGGAGAGGGCTCTCTCTGGGTCAAGCTCGGCAAAAGATAATCAAAGAGGCTCGAGATGACCAAATTGATGACTAATGTTAGGCTAGGTATGAAGTACAAAGAGTTTAAAATTGATTTTTAAAGGTTTTGTTGAATTCAAGGGAAAGGCAATTTTGGGTGCAGGGATGAGGCATAGTTTTTGCAGAGGTCTACTTGGGACAAGATAGGCGATTGTTTTGATGCCTTAAAGCAAGTGGGATGGGTAGATCATACTGGTGAGGAGCTAAGGAGAGCAAGGAAGTCTCAAGGATTCTCCTTAAACTGAAGAAAACATAGAAAATTAAACAAATTTAAAGGCAGAGCATAGCGAGTTCATGGATTCTACCTTAACACTTCATTTGTTTAATTACAGAAGTTTAAGTAAAGAAAATGGTACACATACACAACTTACAAGTACTAAGAGAAACACACCATCAACACATAAAGCCACTTGAATCCCAAATAGTGCTGCAAAACCTTGGTCTTTCCTTTGCCAAAATGCAGATAAGATATGTACAATATAGTCTCAAGCTATTCCCAAGAGTCCAACCTCTCCTACTGAA
>APFE030389722.1:102870-145839 GCA_000404065.3 Pinus taeda
CTAGACTTATAAATGTTGTGTGTTAGGTTCCAAAGCATTTTTATGTTCATTGAATTTATTTTACAGTTGATCTTGCTTAAGAAATTTTCCTTTCAGGTTCACCGCATGATGTAGATATATAATTCCTAAAATGCAATCTAAGATGATTAAAAATCATTTAATCTTCTTTTTACAATGAAAATCCTAGCTACTAAGGAAAGAGAAATGAGATTCTTTCAACATAGAGCATAGAGCACACACTAGATGCACTGTCCTAAATCAAACCAACAAGCAATCTAAATGCAAATGCACATGCATGTATTTGTTTTCCGCTTTCTTAATGTGTGAATGACAAAAAGAAAGCTAAGTACAAATCTGAGTTATCTTTTCAAAGCGACAATACTAACAAATTTCTCTTCAAAACGAAAGGAAGATAATGACGACACTTTGCGATTTCGAATTGAAAATTGTTTTAGACACTTGAAAAACTACTCATTCAAATCAAATACAAGAGTAAAAGTACAATCAACCATCAAGAACAATAGGATTCTTTTCTAAGACTAAAAACGACACTTGTGACACTTCCAAATCAAGAAACGATAGTTCGATTACGCTAATTCTTTGTAAAAGAGAACTGAAAATGGCGCATAATACACAAAAACATTTACAGTTCTTTGCATAGTGGAGGTGGAATGATGGAAAGGAAGGGGGTTTCCACAGTGGTATACTAATCACAGACAACAGAACTCCTGAATAGAGCTGAAGAGAGTGAAGAAAAACCAAAGTCTGAAGGAAAAATTAGCCTTATCTAATCATCGCACTTGTTACACAGGGAAACAGGGATGCATCCCACCTACTGCACATGGGAGGTGCGATGCATCCAGATTTCCTTGAAGAGAGGGTGCGATGGTACCAGGACGAGACCTTAACTTGATTATTGATCACAGTTTGCAGCTCAGTTTAGGGATTTAGGCCGAGCAAGTGATGTTCAGTAAATATAAATCACAGGGGTTGATCTAATGAGGTTACTAGAGCCACCACCAGGGCAATTAGAATGTTTTCAAATCAATTGTTCAGTTTATAAACAAAACCCAGAGATAGACTGAAGCAGCATTGATCTACTTTGCACTTGCATAGCAAATGCAGTTCGAAGGCTAGCTGGCTTGACTTTAGGCTTCACTGTAATTTTATAAAACAAACAAACATAGACAAGCAAACAAACTATTCACTCCCCAGTGGAGTCACCCTTTTGTTATCGGGAAATCTAGTGTCCACTCGGAGCTACTAGTCCCACTAAGACAGGTAACTATCTTAGAAACAAACAAACCAAAACTACTTTCACTTTCCTTTATGAGAATTAGATAAGAGAGGAACAAAGGACACCAACCTTAGTCTTGCACTTGGTTCCTTGCTTGGTTCCTCCCGCTTCCAACAGATCTTTGCCGCTCCTTCTTCGCTTACCCAGTTTCAAAGAGCACCTATGGAATCAAGGCGGCATAATACTATCGAAGAACATGGATCTACAATCATAAACAATATAGGACCAAATATATCTTGACCACACAAATGCATATATCATCAAACATATAAGAATGTGGAGGAAAACTTGAATAGATTTATTAATATCAAGAATAGCAAAGAGGATTACAACCCATTGTTCTGACCCAGCGTCATCCTCCTAGTATGAAAGCCCTTCTTCACCTCATGAAAAGCTTAGATCACCCAACACTATGATATTGCACCAAGAAACCAATAGCACTTCCTTACAAGATACAAGATTCCAGCCTCTGGATATCTGTGATGAGGGATCCATATATAGATGTTTGCAGGGGGGTGAGTCAGCTGTTGGGTTTTTTATTAGTGTCCTCTCTATGATAGTTCTTGAATCCACTTGGAGATTGATGATCTCTTACTCATCCCTGGGCGAATTCAGAGAGGCAAGTGTCACAGGAGAAGTTTTTGGAAGATTCCATGATCATCCACCTTGCAAACTGTCTCTGCCATTTGTCTACTCTCACCCATCGCACCCTACAGAAGGGCTTTCCAGTATGCATCACACTTTTTACACTGAGCAGATGAGATGCATCGCACCCTCTGCACTAGGCAGTCTGTATGGTCTAGTTTTGACCAGTTCTGAGCAGTTTTCTGTGGAGAACTTCTGGGAGATGATGTAATCAGCTTACCTTGTTCCTTTAGGGCATGAAGCAACACTTTTAGGGACTTAGAAGCCCTTGATTTATGGACATATATGATTGGGGTCGGAGTGCCCAAAAATGTCTATAACAGTCACATCACTATAAGTAGTGTCCGAAACTGGGGTAGAATCATCAGTTGTAATTGTTATTTGTGTGACACTGGGTCCTTCATCCTCAAATAGTTTATAGATAGATTCCCAAGAGGAACTTCCAACATCTAGAGAACATACTGTGTCAAAAAATAATCTTGTCACATCGGTGTTTTCAGTCGGAGGAATGGCAGATTTCTATTGAGCAGCCAATTTCTTTTTTTTTCTAATTTAGAAATTTCTTTAGAGTTATGCTTTTTGGACTAGCCTGTAATGAAAAACATAGGTCTAAACAATAATTTCTTCACAACCTAGCAAAAATGTCAAATTTCACACAACAATATTTTTTTAAGGGAGAATTATGATAAAACCAAATTGTAATGAACGAGGATGATTATAATCTCGAAAATCATAAATTCACCATTTTCAAATATTAAATACCAAAACATGAATTCATGTGGGTTTTCCCACATCAGCATATTGGGAGAAAAATATCGAAGAAACCAATTGCAGATGCATTAAAAAGTTACGATATTAAGAACTTCTGATAAATGGTATTTAAAGGAGTAACAACTATAATCAGGGGCAGGAAATGATATTGGGGTTTCTATATCAGAGGTGGCATATCAGAAGTTTAAAGTGCAAGCTCCCAATATGAAATTCCCGATATATCTGTAGATGGGAATATCATAGATTTCGTGGTATCGGAGAGAGGAATATCGAAGATTTTGGATATCTGAAGGGGAAGGCATCGAAACTGGGAGGTATCAGAAGTACTAAGTATCGTAAGTGGTACATTTATAAAGTTACGATATTGCAAAGGTTCAAAATGCCAAGTGGAAGTTGTGGAGCTGATGGTTTTTTTATAATATTGATTAAAAGGGGGTGCGCGACATATATTATCACTTTATCAAAACCTTTTTAATGAATAAGTTAATTGTCGAGAAGCTTATATCGGGGAATGAATTTATCATTACTTTCTTAGAAAGGAAAGTTACAATAAATTAAGAGTCAAATAAAAGATTTTGATAATGCATCAATTTCATGAAAATAGGGCCTATTGGGATTTTAATTCATCATAACATTACAAATGTTGAGTCTCCAATAAGAAATTTCTGATGAGGGAAAATTTCAAGCCATAGAGATTTTTACAACAAACTGAAAAAATGTCTTATCTTTATTAAAAAATAAAGAGTTTTATTAAAAAAAAGAAGGGTCTCCATTATTTATTAATAGCTAAAATTAAAATAAATGGGGGGTTTGTTGAATACTACAACAATTGGCGACATACTGGGCGAAATAGTTTTCTCTGTAAAAGTAAATGAAATTTAAATAACTAATGAAAAGGGATTAGAAATATGTAAATATTTGAACTCTAGATTGATTAATATTACCCTGAATAAAACATAACTCATTATTTTGTAAATCTTCAAAACTTGTTATTGATAAAAATCTTCATTATCTTTGTCAGTCATTTAACCAATTATAAATATAAAATAGATAACTATAGAATCTTATAGTTAAGATAGACTTATTTTTCACTAGTAGGGCCACTACTGCTAGCAGGAATCCATAGCCTCAACAGGGTTACCATTTAACCAAATAATACCAGTATCGCATCCACTTATAGTAATATTTTAGAGGTATTAATCTTTCTTTTTAAACTTTTATGTTTTAGCTACTTGAAATCCATTGCCCTAGTTTGGTAGCCAAATTATGACAATGTCATTCATAGGTGATAATGATGTTGAACAAGTCCCTTGTCATGAGACCTCTTGTCCTAATGTTATGTAGCCATAAGCCACTATCCTAGCTTGGTGGCCAGTTGTGACAATGTCAACACCATTAGTTTCCCATGATCATGGTAAGTCAACTCATGATGAGAACTCTTATCTTTCAAGTTCTTTAAATATTTTTGAATTACACTAAAAAATATAAACTTAGTGGATGGGAAGGTAAAATTACTCCTTAAGAGTTGTGGATGACAATTAAAGTCAAAATGGATAGAACTTTAGGATAGTATTTATTTTTTAAAAGAAACTATCCATGAATGATCAAAGGAAAACAAGATCTTTTAATGTTTCAAGTCATGAAATATTTACAAAGTAATGGATATAAGGATTTCAGAGATTTTAACAAGAGAAATACTAAATTTCACTGTTATAATTTCTTTCCAATAACTTCTCCTTAATTAATAAAACTTCATGTTAATGATGAGATACCCCAATTCAAAAGAGTATTTCTCAACACAATTAAACTAGGGACGTCGGTATGTACATATGATTATTTACACATTTACAAAACAAACAAAAAATGCATTTTCAAGAAAGAAAAAAAAATCAAAACTAGCCCGTTTATAGGAAGAGCATCCCTCTTTCCATGTAAATATTGAAGGATAAAAGTAGGTAGGCCTAGTTTCTCAATGATTTGAAATGGGATGAGCCACAATTTTTGAAATTTAGTGTGTTTACCTTTTTCTTCGTGGACCTTATCCCATTTCATAACTAAGTCACCAACTTGAAATTTTTTGTTACTTACTGAACATGCATCAAACAAAGAGTTGACCAATTGCTGGTGGTGAGCATGAAATTGTTTTTCTTTATCTCTTTCTTCCTCTAACTTAATAATTTGGGACATTCTTAATTGTAAATCAGAAGAAGGTTTTTCTTCTATAGATTCACTAGGGCCAATGAAGAAAGAGACGGATTAGGAGTTAGGATAGCTTATTTTCTATACACTAAGTGAAATAGAAAAGTGCCTAAAGAGGTCGTCTGAGTAATTATGTCAGCCCATAAAACAAAAACTAGAGCTTTGTGCTAATTTTTTTATTTTGGTCAACATTTCATTTAATGATCCTTATGAGGTTTTTAATGGTGGATTTTGCTAAACCATTTCCTTGAGGATAATAGTTTGCAAAATATTTTAGTTTGAAACCTCTCTTGAGAGAAAATTGAGTAATGGAATTTATCGAGAAATAATATGCATTGTCAAACATAAGGGCATAAGGAAGGCCAAACATGTTAATTATAAATTGATCAATAAAATCAATAATGTTTTCAAAATTGGCCACCTTCAGGGGTATTTGTTCCACCCATTTGGTGAAATAATCCATAGCAGTAAAGATATACTTATGTTGCTTAGAAGAGTGAGGAATGATCTCATC
The DNA here is from genome assembly GCA_000404065.3 of Pinus taeda. Taxonomy (NCBI): domain Eukaryota; kingdom Viridiplantae; phylum Streptophyta; class Pinopsida; order Pinales; family Pinaceae; genus Pinus; species Pinus taeda. The sequence continues at coordinate 108,297 of APFE030389722.1, forward strand.
TATGATATCCAGTCTCGATGTTAACTAACTACAAAGGCAGGGCTGGTTTATTTTCCTACACTAAAGTTGTTTGGTAAACTTTACACTTTATTACATAAGCATGGGTGTATTTGAATAGATTAGTCCAATAGTAACCAGCATGAACGATCTTATAAGCAGTAGTATCCCCATTTTAGTGTCCACCAGCGGGTCGATCGTGTAATTCCTGCAAGACTTTTTCTGCTTCATATTTCTCTAAACATCTTAGTAAGATAGAATTGTAATTTTTTCTAAACAAGACATTATTGATGAGACTCATCATTTGGTAATTATATGGGTCTTAATTCACCTCCTAGCTTAGTCAAACCAACTTTTATCACAACTTATTACATGTTTTTTATTATATTTTGTTTATGAGATGAGTTAGAGTTGGATATTATGCCTAGTGGACTAATATGCATTGAATGCAGGATTGAAGGAGAAAATCAAGGAATTTTGGCAAATATTAAGGTTAGAAATCGAATGGGACAAGGGAGAGGGATTGTAGGAACTAAATCCTCCTCATTTACTTCTCCCCCATTTGAATAATCCTCCATCCATCAAACCAACTTGAAGTGCAAGAAGCCAAGCCATGAGGATTAGAAGGTAGCCGAGCAAGTGAGAGACAAAGAGCTAGTTTATCTTGAGTTCATGAGCCAAGCCTCCCTGATTTTAAGGAAGTCGTTGGGAATTTATTTGTATAAGTAGAGAGGCCTAGAGCCTCATTAGGATTCAAATTTTTGTTGTAAAACTCTAAGCTATTTTCAAGCTCCAGACTTGTGAAATTTTTATTGATGTAATTTTCTGTTTTGGTAATAAGAATGAGTTTTATTTTGAGCCAGCATTGAGTTAACTCAGAGGGTTGAAGCTCATGGGTTAGGGCCCAATCCTAATAGCCAAGGATCCTCTTTCGTGTATCTATATGTTTAGATTAGTCTCATAGCTTCATCGTTAATTTGTTTTCAGATGTGTTTTCAATGCAAGTAGTGTAAATTGGATTGCTTGTTTATTAGTTTGCTTCCATTTGTGCCTTACCTCAATATCAGGTTAGTAGGGATAAATGGAGTACCACAAGGTTTTCAATGGGTGTCTTGGCCTCATTTCCTCCCTTTTTGATCATGATTTGAGGAAGGGACCCTTATGCAACCCCAAAAACACAGATTCCTATTTCTTGCATAACCTTTAGAGGTTATTGTATTTAAGTTAGCATTTGATCAGTTTTGCAAATTAGGATTTCATTGCCATCTCTTATATCCTCACTCTTGCAGTAGATATCATCCATGATTTCATTCCTTTCAACAAATTTCCTCATGCATAATGTAGGTAGTTAGTTCATTAATTCTTCTTTTCTAGCTTATGAGAATGCTTCTTGTTTACATAGATTTTTGGGAATTATACATGTTTTATGTAGAGAAGGTGCTTCAGGAGGAGACAAAGACTTCCTAGCTAGAAACCACCTTCCACTCCATCCACCATAGTCATTCCTTGTTTTCACCATTTCCTTCACTAGTTTTCATCATTTTTCATAGAAATTCTTCCAAGCACATTAAATGAATCCAACCATCCTCTAACTTTGTTGTTGACTTCTGAGTGATCCTAGACATTTCCTCACTTATTCCACCCATATACCATATTCCCTGAGCCTTCCATTACCTCCAACACCTTCGATTTTGCTCTCGGCTTTATCTTGTAGGTTTACAGGGAATCCTGTAGGTTTCTAGTACATCTTGTAGGTTTTCTTGAAATGCCCTGTTTTGGGGCCAAATTGAGGGAAAACCTATAGGAAGTCACCAAAAGCCTCCCAAGGGTCTCCCACACAATCCAACCATCTCCTAACCCTTCCATTCATCCTCCAACATCCTTAATTCATCTACCACATCACCAAAAGAAATTAGTTTTCATACTTGATTTTGCATGGAAAGACAAAAAGACAAAGATAGATTTATTTCAGTCCCTTTACATGCACCTTAGTGATGTTTGATGCTTCTTACTTCCATGCTTAGATAGTAGCATTTGGTTCATGATAATTTAGCATTATTGCATAGCATAGTTTCTTGGCAGTTAATTAGGAAATGGTGTGATTTAGAATTGAATTTCAGTCTTTTCCATTATTGCAGTAGAGTAGCTCTCCCCTAGAGCAGATTTCCCTTTCTTCCATCAATAAACCAAGCTTCTTCTAACTCCGTAGAATTTTGGCTTGAAAACTATAGTGGTCTCTCGCCAGCTGAACCATGACAAAAGGTAGAACCATCACTGTTACTTGTGTATATAGCACTGTCACCTCCAAGTTTGTACGAACCCCAGGTTGACAAAATAAAGTTGATAGCCCAAGAGTTGCAGCATTCTTGCTGCAATACTTGTGCTCATCTCCTTTTGGCACCATTGTCGGGGAGGTGTCTAAGTAATATGTGAATATTGCTTCTTTCTTCTATCATTTTGTCTCTAATATTCTGCCATTACTTTATTTCTGCAAAAGTAATTTAGTTGCTTCCTTTTTCATTCTACATTTTCTGCTTTCCTTTCCATTTTGTAAGCAAGATTTCAATTTAGCAAGTAGTTTTTCACTCAGTGAGTAGTTTTCATTTAATCAACAATTTCAATTCTGCAAAGTACTTTCCAATTAAAAAAAAAAAAAAAAAAAAAAAAAAAAAAAAAAACCAACCCAAAAACATTTCCTTTCATGCCTCATAGGAATAGGGATAACTTAGGGAAATTTTTGCCAAATACCCCCACTGCATCAAACAACCAACCTTCCCTCTTCTTCAGTGGCTATGAAGTAGAGGAACCCTTAGGTGAGAACCTTGACATATTTGAAGAACCTACAGGGGAAGAAGAAGAAAAATAAGAACCCATTCCTACTGAACCAATGGTTGAAAACAGAAATTACAGAGGGAATAGAGAGAGATTTGAGGGTGCCTTTCCCATCAGGGAAACCAATGGGGAAACTAATATCAAAAATATAAGCCCCTTTGCCCTACCTCATTTCCATGGCTTGACCATAGAAGACCCTGACACTTTCCTATTTGATTTTGTTGTTACATGTCGAACCTATGACTATACAGAGGACGAGAAAAAGTTAAAACTATTTCCATCTACCCTCAAGGATGCATCATTACGCTGGTTTATGGGTTTACCTGGGATAGCATCACAACTTGAGCTTAGATGCAGCAAGCCTTTGACAACAAGTATCGAGACTATTGTCGGTTAAAGGATACTAAAGAGGACATTTTTAGGATGACCATAAGCAATGATGAATCCCTAGAGGATTACGAAGAAACATTCCATATTAGTTACAAAAGGGCCAGGTGCACACTCAACCCTAAGTCACTAAAGTTGGTCCTTCTTAGGGGAGTAAGGGTAGATCTTTTAGATACCCTACACTTTTTAGTAGGAGGAGATATCTACCAATTACCTTATGAGGATATCAATACTGTCTTTAGAAACCATTCTAGGGAAACTAGGAAAAGCGGTAGGGTTAGTCAACCTATGGTCAGTACATCCTCTTCCAACTCATCCGTCAAGGGTGAAATTGGAAACATTTTGGAAGATTTCAAAAGTGAGATGCTGCAAACCCTTGCCTTGCAAATGGACACTATGCACATTAAGAGAAAGCAGGAGGAAGTAGAGAGAGCCTTGGCCCTTTTTTGTCCTAGATGCACTAGGAGGCATCCTAGGAATGAATGTCCATTGAATTCTATTGAAATTTGCTTAGTTTGTGAAGAAAATATCTCCACATACAAGTGCCCTTCTTTTCTTGGACTCAAAGCTATATATAAAGGAGTTGAAGGGGTCCCTGAGTAGCTCTGCTACATAAACCAAAGGAGACCTCATGGGCCTAGACCATACTAGCAGGGCATGCAAGGGTCATCCCATGCATATTAAAACCCCAATCCAACCACAATTGTACCTTCTTGGGACCCCCCTACTCATCCTTTCTAGTCTACACCTCCTCCTTGGTCCTTTGCATCTCAGTATTACTCCCAGCCATCCAGCTAGTCATTTCAACCATATGCTCTGCCACAACATGAGTGGACTGCACCGCCCCAAGGGTGGAGGCCCCAATACAACGATGCTCCAGCTTTATTGCCTCCACCACCTACCCAACAATAGCTGCTACACTTTACTCGACCAAAGCAACCCCAGGTTCCTGCCCAGCCAAATCTAAACTCGAACAACAGTCAGGCTCAATAAGTATACAGTGGAGAGACATCATATCTAGCTTATGTTGTGGAAATCCAAGCGATTAACCTGAGATTTATGAGAGTTCTCTCACATAACCAACCTCCACCTCCACCTAGGGAGGTTGAGGAAGAAAGAGAGGAAAGCATTCTTAAAGTGAACCCACCCTTTCCTGAGAGATTAACCCAACCACTCCAGCCTACCCCAGAAGACACTGAACTTCTAAGAGAATTGAAAAATTTATGTGTAAAGATTCTACTTCTCCAAGAAATAAATGATGTTCCTATTTAAAATAATTTGATTAAGGAGAAGTTCTCAAAGCATCCAGGGAGGCGAAGAAGGGATGCCCCTTCCATTAATGTGATTGGACATTTGTCCAACTTAATGCTAGGGCAGGTAATTTTTCCAAAGTATTTGGACCCTAAAAACCCTTTAGTAGATGTGCACGTCAATGGTACCATTGTCCCACACACTTTGATTGATCTTGGGGCTGCCATTAATGTGATAACCAAGGAAACCATGCTCAAGCTCAACCTCCAAGGTTCATTAAGGAAGACCAAAATAGTTCTGCAACTTGCAGACCACTTCGTAATGACCCCTGAGGGGATTGTGGAGGATGTGATGGTTTACATTGACTCTTGGGAGTACCCTGTAGATTTCCTAGTTCTCCAACCTAAGACTAAGCTTACTGGTTACCCTCTCATCCTTGGGAGACCCTGGTTGGACACTGTCGATGCTTAAATTTGCTGTAGAGATGGGAATATGACCATCAAGAATGGGCATATTTCCAAGAAGTTAGTCCTATACCCTCCTGCTTAGCCATCTCTAGAGCATGATTTACCTTTATGGTTGGAGGAGGAGGAAGAAGATGAAGTTCATTCTACCCAACTTTATACTTTAGAAACAACCATGGGAGGAGGACAGCAGGATGAAGATTATTTGATTGAACACCTACTCCAAATTCCAACTCCAAGTACATTTCCCTTAGAAGATGTAGTAAAGGAAACCCAAAAAAATCATCCAGTTGAACTATGCTTGGCCGATTCCAAACCCTCTGTGTCAAAACCATAAAATTCGGCCCTGAGAGAACCTTGAAAATCAATCCATCACTTTCTGTTCTCCAAGAAGAGAAGTTATGCAACATGCTAAAGGAACATCTAGATGCTTTCACTTGGAGTTATAAAGAAATGAAGGGAGTACTCCCCTCAGTGTGTACTCACCACATAAATATCAAAGAGGGTTGCAAGCCAATCCAGCAGCCCCAAAGGAGGATGAATCCATCTCTTAAAGATATAGTCAAAGAAGAACTACAAAAACTGCTAGATGCAGGATTCACTTACCCAATCTCCAACAATGAGTGGGTCTCTCCTTTGGTGTTAGTTCCAAAAAAATGGTAAGTGGAGTATTTTTGTTGATTACAGGGAGTTAAACAAAGCCACAAAGAGGGACCATTTCCCTCTACCCTTTATTGACCAAGTGCTAGATGGCCTAGCAGGGAAAACGTTTTTCTCTTTCCTAAATGGATTCGGTCGGTACAACCAAATCTAGACCATCCTGGACGACCAGGATAAAACCACCTTCACTTGACCTCGTGGTACTTTTTCCTATAGGGTCGATCCTTTTGGCCTATCCAATGCTCCTGCCACTTTCCAGAGAGCAGTCCTGAGTATTTTCGCCGAGTTAGTCCATGATTCGGTGGAAATTTATATGGATGATTTTACACCTTATGGTTGTGATTTTCAAGAGGCTTTTTCCAACCTAGGAAAAGTAATGCACAAATGCATTGAAATGAACCTGACTCTCAGTCCTGAAAAGAGTGAATTCTTGATGACTGTAGGGAATATGCTAGGTCATTCAATATCTCAGCAAGGACTGCAGGTGGACCCATGTTGGCTTGAGGGGGCATGACCCAAGTTTAGCTTTAATTAACCAAACAAATCCCTACATCACTAGCCCTTTCGCAATCAGCCCGTAGAGCGTGGACCGAAGTCTCACCCAAAGCAGTATGGGGGGATGCTGGAACCAAGTTTCTACACCCTGAGATGGTTGTGATGTCATTTGATTCCTTCTATTCCTGCCTTTGCGTAGGTCTCTTCATCCTAGGGCTTGAAAGGTGATCCCTCTATTTCGTCCTTCCATACCACCATGAGAGGGTACGATCGACCTTCACGTAGCCCTAACCTACTGCTTAGGTACTTTCATGCTTCTATGGTAGCGTGTTGTGTAGATTCCCAATTAGTCTAAGTGATTTACTTATCTCATTATATACTTAAAGTTAACACCGCGTAAGTAGATATTCATAATTGCGTTCAATTTTTCAATGTAATTGGATTCATTCGCGCATCATATAAGCATAATAAAGGAAATTGATACATAAAATAGTCAAACCTATCAATAGAACAAAGACATAGAAATTGCATAATATCTCCTTTTATTAGTATCTTTTAAGTGTTACAACCTCTATCTAACCTGCGCACACAGCCGTAGGGGTCTACGCACTTAGTTGCAGACTTCTATCCTAGGCCTCTATGCACTCAGCTGCAGAGCCTCCACCTATTCTACAACCCAGGACTTAGACTTATTCTTCAGAGCTATCACTCTATTACATGATCTTTCATTCTATTGATGCCTAAACTACTTAGAGCTTAGCTCTTTTTATACAACCCCATGGTCTGCAGACCATGGGTAGATCTCGTACAACTGACTTTACTTTAAAAAACTAAGGGCAGACTACCTTTTTTGAAACATACACCTTCGCACTCCATGACCGTAAAATGCAGAGTTTCTTAGAATTATAATACAAAAATTGACTCAAACATGGGCTTTTGGCCCCAAAACTACCCTTGGGGGATCCCTCTCCCAATGGGCCCCCAACACAAATATCATGACTCACCCTCGAGTCACTCGTTACGCATGAAGATCTTTACCCAAAGCTAGTCCAGCTTCACCTGGATGACTACAACCTCGGCTGTGCACTGAGTTGCTGCGTACTTCGCATCTTCAACTGTCTTCTCAGTTACTGCTCCTGTACTGTCAGCCTGAATCTTTTGCTACGTCGCTTGTAGAGTCGCAAGCTTGCCTTCAATGTTTCCTATGACTATGTAATCTTCCTCCTGTCAAGGCTTTAGTCGCGCCTTCAACACTGCTTCCTTATGCAATGCTGCGTCCACCTGTTTCTTCAACTGATTGGCTTCCTATAGCTTGGCTAACCTTTGTGCTAGCATGACAGTTCGTGTTGTTCCCTTAGTTTTGTCATAGCGTTGTTGGAGTTAGCACGCTTTCATCTCTAGCCTCTAGATGTTTGGGTCCTCCTGCAAGACAATTATGACCTCAAAAAATTGCTCAAACAACTATGTGCAGTCTACTACTGCACTGCCCACCGCCATGATTGCTTCTGTGACAGCATTCACCCGTTGTTCGTTTATCTCTGGCAGTGTTGAAGGTTGGGCCCTCAACTAGAGCTCTATGATCTATAGGTTCAGTTCCAACTGAACTTGTGCCATCTGTGTCTAAGTGTCGTGCACCCTTGTGGCCAATTTAGGAATGCGGACCTCCATTGGCTCCTCCTCTAGAATGGCCAACTCTAGGACCATCCTGCATGCCTCCTCCACAACCTACATGATTTTCTTACTCTGGTTGGTCACCTTGGCCTCATTAGCAATGGAAGCATTTCCCTGTAGGGCCATCTATTCGTTGTTTATCCTTTGTTCGCTGATCACTTGGACATTGTGGTGCTCATGGGACCTTAACTCCAAAATTACTCCATCTTGCAAGAGGTGGAGTTCTTCATGCAGAAGCGCTGCCATGTTCAGTCCAACTCCCTTCAAGGCGTTGACAGTGGACTTGTCAGCCTCATTTTTAGTGTTCAATGCTCCATCTAACAGCACTAGCACATTGGAAGCCTTCGTGCGCAACATATTGATGGCCTCTGACATGCCGATAGCCAAGCTAGTAGACACCATACTAGCTTGTGACACACGGGTCTACAACTCCTACAACCCAGTTTGGATGGCCCCTAGTATGATCTGTTGTTGCCTCTCAAATTGCTACAGGGCCTCTGTGGTGACATCTCTGACTGTATCACCAATGTCATATAAGTTGCCCTCTATCAATGTGATAGGGTCCAGTGAGGTCTTGGTCGCTTTGGATTTCTTTCTGGACCCTCCCTTCTCCAGCTCTCTTGGGAACTTAATGTGGGTGTACATTACTTAAGGGTCCGCGCCATGTTGCTCTGTGTCCTCCTCTTCAGTCTTAGGTGAAGGTGACCTCACACCTTTGTTAGAGCCTCGTTCTGTGCCCCCTGATTGTTTTCCTACCTCCTTTCCTACTTGTTCCGACTGGGCATTCTCAGTGGCCTCCTTTTCCCTCTTTTGGACCAGCTGTGCTATCTTCAGCTTGGCCTCTTCCTTCTTCTTCTGTGTGGTAGACTTGCTCCCACCCACTGCCAAGTCCGTGGCAGTGCACCACTCCACCGCCCGTTTATCAAGCATTGCATCAATGGCATCATCTATGTCCAGGTATGGAAAATCGTACCACTTCTGCATAGGGTCCTTCCACGCCCTGATTGATATTCGATGGAAATTAGCCTTAAACTCGACATAGATCTGTAGGTTAGCGTATACCATGGGCGATAATTGTAGCTTGTGATTGATGGCCATCCTGATATTCATTTCCATTAAGATCGAGAAGATCTTGTTGTCCCGAACTCACTTCGCATCCTTGGTCACCCATAGCAAAGCGTACTTCGTTGCTTCAGGAAGGTCTGGCATGACCGAGGGGAACTGGCTCTCCTCTAGTAGCTCCCACACTACCAGCATGATTGACAGCAAGAGCCACGCGTAGTGGAAGGTCTTTCTTTTCTCCTGTGCTTCACAACAATTCACCAAGAACTCTCCATGAAGGTAGCCTGACCAGTTAAACTGGACTCCTTCCACGCATTATAGTGCGAGCATGATGACAGGCGCCAACACCTCATTGGCGTGGAAATTTCACATCACCTTTCCTGCAAGGATCTGCATTGCCACCTTTACAATGGGGTCACAGATGTTGGAGCTAATGTACCCGTGCGGCTTCTTTACCAGCTTGAATTTCTCCTTCATTGACTCTGCAAGCGCCATCTCGCCACCCTTGCCACCAAATATCATAGCTGGATTTTTGCCACAGACACCCATCATGCACCAAGCACAACAACTGCTTGATGACCAAAACTATCACCGGGGTGCAGTTATAGTATGGCACCCAAAGCAAGTTCAACAATCTTGCCTTCTCTACCTCATTAAGCCACCTCCGCAGATCCAACACAATCATTCTAGTATTTTTGTCTATGATGCGGTGCATCAGCTACTCAGTTTCTAGGTGCGGGAACTTCTCATTGTTTCCCAAGTCCCAGTCTTCAAGCTTCAGTATGGGCACTCGAGCCAAACCCAAACTATCAAAAGTAATTTCATCTGGTAGCAGAGGGGTTTGTAGGGGAGTGTTGCTCTCATCAATGTCATTTGGGACCTTGGACTTAGGCTTGTGCAGAGGGACATACTCCATAAATCGTGTAATGGGTTCCACACCCTAGGTTTCAACCTCCTTTACTTCCACTCCCACATCCTCATCGCCCATCAGGATGTCTTCAATATCCTCCTCCTTTGCTTCTAGGTTTATGGCCTTGCCTTTCTCCTATGCAGTGGGCTTCTGTGGGTTTCATCTTGAAACGTGCAGACCGGTATAGCAGGTTGCTTTCCCTTCTTGTCCTTCATGGTCTCCTTGGTTGGGGTTGGCTTCGGTCTCAGCATTGTCGGGGATTTAGGGGCCCCTGCCAATACTTCAACTACTTCTAGAGAAGCTACTCCTACCTCTCTCTCCATTTCCTATGCCGACTCCTCTACTACTTGTTATGTATTGATAACTTATGGGGGTGCTGACATGATCTTCCACAAGAATTCCTGTGTGTTCGCCGGCAAAGTCGCAAATACCCCAAAAACTATTAGAAGCTTGTATTGCTTACAATTCATAGGCACTTGAGATCTCAATAGCTGAATACTCAAAATTCCAAGTGTTTCTCATTGGACAACCACTTGTAATTTATAGGACATTTTGAATTCAAATATGATCGCTCCCGCCCCAAAATTGGTTCACTAATGCCAGATTAGCGGTAGATTTTCAAGGATCTAAGCCACAAATTTCATCTTAAATGTCATTTTCCCACTCCATTTGGCCTCACTTCTGACTTCTTTTCATGAACAATGACTTTAACAGTCACTTTCTAACTAACCTACATGATTTCAACCTCGGTAGCACAACTCCCTCCGCATTGTCCTGGACCCAGTGACACGTCCTTGCTTCACACCATCTTCCAATCGCGCACCTCCCCAACCTGGGTAGTGTAGTTTATAGTCTCGCACCTCCTTTCGGCTACTTAGAGTGCTAAGACTATGCTACCTTCATTTAGTCACACGGCTGGACCGCCGGTGTATGGCTTTAAGCGACTGCCATTCACCTTTCTGAGGAAGGGCTCTCCATTCAATTTGACCAGGTGTACCACTCTTCCATTGGTAATCTCCTTAATAACATAAGGCCCTAACCAATGCATCCTGAACTTCCCTAGAAATTTATCAAACTTACTATCATATATCAAACCCAGGTCGTTTACCTTAAACGAGCGCAGCTTAATGTGTTGATCATGTCGTGCCTTTTCACATTACTTCTGGACCAACTAGTGAAAACCTTATAAAAATCTTTCTTCCTCTAATTCATCGAGCTATGCGAGCTTATCCTATAGGCTCTGTGATCCATCATACCTGTGAGCATTGCTATGCGTAGGCTAGGCACAATATACTACATAGGCATTACCGCTTCCACACCATAGACAAGCCTAAAAGGGATTTGTCCAGTCAACTTCTTGCATGTCATTCGATAAGCCCATAGTACTGCAGGTCTGTGTAGGTCCCAATTACTTCGCTAAGCATTGTAAACCTTTCTCAACACACTTTCGAGCACTTTGTTAAACATTTCCACCATCCTGTTAGCCTGCGAGTGATAAGACATACTCTTCTAGTGGTATACCTGAAATTCCTTCGTCAACGCACTAATCATCTCATTCAGGAAGTGTGTACCATGACCACTCATAAACATATTTGGACAGCCAAATTGTGTCAGTACATGCTCAAATAGGAACTTCATGGTAGTCGCACCCATGCAATCCTTCACCGGCTATGCTTCTGCCCAACGAGTTAAATACTTTGTCACGGTGATAATATACCTTGCTCCTGTCTTTCCTTCTAGTTGAATGGGTCCTACAAAATCTATCACCCACATTTCAAAGGGTTGTAATGTAATTTTTGGATTCAAAGGCATCTCATCCCTCTACGATGATCTGTCAAGCCTTTGACACACATCGCACACCTTGAAATATGCTTTTGAGTCCGGATGAATGGTTAGCCACCACAAACCTACATGTAGAATCTTCTGTACCGTTACTTCCCTGCATAATATCCTCCCGCAATGCCCCCATGAGCATCTGTGATGATGGTGCTTCTTTCGAACTCAAGTGCATATCGTCACAATATCTCATCAGTCCCCATCTTCTATAGATGCCCAGCAATGATGGAGAAATCTACCATGCACACCACTAATTCCTTCTTTTGTTGGATAGTGTACCCTTCCAGCACAGTTCCTATTGTTAGGAAGTTTATTATATCCTTAAAATGACCATCTGTGATGCGCATTGCAAATAGTTGCACGTTAGACAATCCTTCTTCCAGGTTAGTAGGTTCCTCCCCTCTTTTGATGTGTGACAGATGGTCTGGTCCCACATTCAATCATCCAGGCTTCACAACCACTTCAAAATCATACCCCTGGAACAATAAGAGCCACCTACAAATTCTCCCCCCAACACAGGCTTATTTACTAGGTACTTTAGTGTGAAGTGATCCAGATACATCTTAAAACGGCCTCCTAGCAAGTAGTGCCTATACTTTTGGAGCACATACACCATATCTAGCTCCTCGCGCTCAGTGGTGGAATAGTTCTTCTCTACTTTGGATAATATTTGGCTTGCAAACGTGATAGGATGGTCCAAGCCTTCTCTGCCAGCCCATGTTAGTACTGCTCCTAGCATTATACATGACGCATCAACTTGTACATGGAACTCTTTCTTCCAATCCAGGAAGACTAAAATCTGCACAGTAACCATCTTTTCCTTCAATATATCCAAGCTCTTCTTGCAGTTATCATTCCAATAGAATGTGACATCCTTCCTCAACAATTTATCCATAGGCACAGTAATCTAGGCATAGCCCTTAATAAAAAGTTTGTGATATCCCGTATGTCCCAAGGTAGCATGCAGTTGTTTCACACTTCTCGGCGCTTCCAAGTTTAGTATCACCGTGGTCTTCGCAGGGTCTACCATCAATCCCTATCTACAAACCACATGCCCCAACAAGTTTCGAAAAGGAACACAAAACAAACACTTCTTGAGATTGAGTATGATCTGGTATCTTTGAAATTATCCAGCATCAGGTGCAAGCATGCTACATGGTGCTTAACTAGCCCAAATATAGTCTAGTCATCAAAATATACCTCTAGGAACTTATGAATAAATTCCTTGAATGTTGCAACAACCATGCGCGAGAGCATCGCAAGCACATTCTTCAATCCAAACGGCATTACAGTGTACTGAAAATAACCACACTCAGTCACGAAGGTTCTCTTGATCCTATCCTCCGGTGCGATTTTGATTTAGTGATACCCAAAGAACCCATTAGTAAATGAATATGCTTCCTGGTCACCTATATTATCCAACAATTTATTAGTGAACGGAGTCGAGAAAGGATCATGCACACAAGCGTCATTCAGTTTTCTGAGATCCATGCAGATCCTTATTTCATCCTTCTACTTCTTCTCTTGCACCACCTTTGGGCTTACCCAGTCAGATTTGTCCATAGACTCGATGATACCTACCACAAGCATATTGTCTATTTCTAAGTGGACCTTCTCCTTATATTTAGGATTGAGACGATAAGGCCTTTGCTTAACTAGCTTTGTGTCAGGTTTCAACATGATCTTCATCATTCCTAGGTCTGTGATTATCCCTTTCAGATCCGTAAACTTGGTAGGGACTAATTCTTGATATTTGTAGAGCAATTCAGCAACCTTATCCACCGTAACATTGTCCGAGTAGTCTCAAATCTTTGCGAATTTGGGTTCTGCCTCCGTACCAATGTTCACTTGTTTCATTTTCAACGAAGTGATTATATTAGGGTTCTCAATCTGCGGTCCCTGAACCACATGGTGACCTTTTGTTTCTGGAATGTTAATCTTCCGAGGATCCTCATCCTCTTCTTCAGTAGTTACATTATTTCTAGCGCACGAATTAGCTGAGTAGCCCATTCAAGTTGAATCAGGTTTAAAGGATCTTGTGGTATCCTAAAGATCATTACTTTCACTTCTTGTAGTGCTTCATCAATACTGTCAAACCCATCCTCAAAACTAAATGTCATCATGAATCCCTCGTGCAGGATATCCCATTCACTTGTCTCGTGGTGGAGCTCTGTTTCTACATACCAATTCATGGGTACAACATCCAGGGTATGACAGAACAAGTGCACCCACTCAGGTTGGGGCTTCTCTCCATAAGCCTGGGTCCATTTGGCCATATACGTACGCAGATCATTCTATCCATCATACTTGTCTGTCAATTGCATCTTAGGCTTCCTAAATCATGTTCTCATCATCCTCCTAGATTCGTGCCAATAATCAAATCTTCCCCTGTCCATAACCCACCATCTTATGGGCATAGCGCACAAGGCCCAGTCCAATGCCTGGAAGTGCTACTTTTCTGGTACCTCCTTTCAAACACATCCAAAAATATATATACCTCATTCATACCATCATAAGTAGGAATATTTCTTACCTCTGACAACACAAAACATAACGACCTGGTCATCATGTTGCAATTCATCGTAGTGACTTCATGTAACTGATTCTGCTAGCGTTCTATTTCTTCATCGGAGTCTGAAGTGTAGGAACTCTCACGATCCCATGTAATCCATCCATCTGTGATGGTATTCACCCAATCTTGGTCTCGCACTGTTATCTTATAGATACAATCCAGATCGTCATCACTTTCATAATCACATACTGGATCCATATAGCACGATCCTTCAACAGGTTCGAGGGATACTATTACACACAACGATTTCTTCTCAAAGATCATCTTTCACTTCTTCAAATTAACTACCCAGTTCATATCAATAGCCTAGTCAATTCCCAGGAGTGCAGGATAGGGATTGTTGTCATCCACTATCTCTATTAATTCAAAATCAGCCAGTGCACTTGCTCCCTCAATATCCATGGTCACCCCCTGCAGCCGCCCCATGGGGATGATATTTTGCTGATTCACCATCCTTAGCTGAATCAGAGACCAGTGTAGCGCAGGCCTCCCCATCCATTCCCAAGTCTGATTAGGTAGGACGTTTGCGTCTGACCCCAGGTCCAAAATAACCTGATCCATTTCATACACTCCTATCTGCGCGGTCAGTCTCATCTCCCATCCCATCCTTTTTTTATGCTTTCCAATCTTTCGTACTATGCACGGTTCACCTAGCGTGGTCCCGATGCATCTATTGATGAGCTCTTGTAACCCCTTTAAATCCTTACTATCGCACAGTAACTTCATACAGGTTTCCAAGAAAGTTGTGAGCATAGAGCGGTTCATCTCCTGCTCAGTCTTATCCTTGATTCCTGAGGTGGAGGCCTCAGCGAAGCTCTACTTAGCTTCCATGAAGCTTTCACGTGCACGCTCCAAATCAAACTTAGCCTCCTTTGTTGGCGCTTTGCAAACCCATGTACTATCTACTGGATGTTTCCCCTTGTCATCGTCTCTCATGATTCCACTCTTGATCACTATATTTACGTTCAGATCTTCCTCGTTCAGCTAAGACCACATCATCTGCAGGTTTTGAGTCGCTAGGGGTGGCAGCAGCCCTTTGTCACGTATCCTAGCTATCAGTGTAGGACAGTCTTCCATTTCATGATCAAACAGCGTGTAATACTTGCACGACAGACATGTTGGATTAGTGAAATTGTGGGCATAGCGTCTTGGTCCTTTGCAATTGTAGCAAATCAATTGTCCTCAACCTCTACCAGACGCTCCTCCACCTCGGCCTCGTCTGCACCCCTGAAATCCAGTCTGCACCATTCCTATGCTTTGGTTAAGGGACTGCATTTTGGCTTGAACGCTATAAGCAGGTGTTCTATCCATCATCAATTCATAGCTCTTGCAAGTATGCTCATCATTCCCTACTGAACTACAAAAGTTGCATAACAGTTGTTGTGGTGTCTGTACAAACTTATGTTGCAAGTCACAGTTATTTGTGGCATGTTTTCAAACTACCTGATAGATAACACACCATAATGCAAGCTCGACGCTAGGTTCTGCTTGAGCTTCTGACCTTAAAGGAATCAATCCTCCTCCTGCAATATAGTTTGCAAATACCGGGCAATGGACTTTGTCATGACCCTAACTCTTGCATTTTAAGCACCATACCTCCTCACACACCTCTGGTCGAGTTGTCCTCTCTTGCTTCAGAATTTGCATCTCAAGGCACAGATTCTTCAGCTGTGCATGGATCTGTTGAACACCTAGATTTGGATCTTGCATCAGAGTTTCATGTATTCTCATGGCAATCTCCAAGGCCTCCACTTGAGTGGTTATCTTTTGCTATGACAATGCACTCCTTAAGTGTGGTAGTAGCAAAGCCACAAACCACTCGCGATGTTTTCCATCTGTCAAATTCATGTTGGCTTCACAGATTGTACATTTTAGCCTCTAATCTAATTACCAAGGCGTCTTGCCTAGTTGCATCACGATCTCTTTGAATCCCACAAACTATTGTGCCTCAGATTTAGTCCTACTTAATTCCCTATTCAATGATGCCCAGATGTCTACCACTCTAGCATTCAGGTTATCGTTAGAGTACTTAATATACCAAGTTAGTACACGGTCTTGCAGAGCACTAACCAGTGTCACCTTCTTTATATGATCATCTATAACACCTTGAGCTTCCCATACAACCCTCACAATGAACCAGAATTGGTTCGTGTCCTCATTTCCCAAGCCTCTGAACAAAGGCAACTTCACTGTATTTGTCATATTGAACTACGGTGGAGGTGGAGGTGGTACAAGTGAAGTTGGAGATGAGGGTGGTGAAGTCAGAGGTGGTGTGGGTAGAGGTGGTATTCACGGGAATCCTTGTCTTATTAACTGAATAACACTCTGCGGAGAAACCATCGTTATCCTTTCTTCATCACCTCATGGAGGTGAAATCAAGGGACTATACTTTGAACCCTTTTTTCCTTTATTCCTGTAAGTTTTTATGCTTCGCGTAGTCCAGAACATCAAGGTAGTTACTTAACCTATTTTTGGAACAATAGTATTTTAATCCAGGTATTCAAAAAATTTATGTACTTACCTCGTGGTCCTTTGAAAAGGCACCGCTCTGCCTCGTTGTATCTAACGAAGGTGTCGACCATGAATTCAATCACAAATCCTCCTATGACGCAATTGAGCCAATGATTGATAGCACGGGTGATCTTATCCTATGCTTCCAACCTTCGCACTAGCTCCGGGGTCCACACAATAGGACCGTCAAGTTTCCACATTCCGTGGCTATCTGCTAGCTTCATGATCCACTCATATAGCTCAATAGGGAAGGAGCAGAAAAAGATCTCGTGGATCTCTGTATACATGTATCTATCCAACCACTATTCCTTTATCAGTCATGGGTTTCTGTTCTCCTGCACCGTGAATTCATGGATCTTCCTATCCAACCAGTCTCTAATCTCCTTCTTAGTTGGATTCCAGTGATATAACATCATACATCTCTTATGTAGATTTCAGTCCAGGCAATGGAACCATTTGTTGGCTTGAGGGGGCCTGATCCAGGTTCAGCGTTAATTAGCCAAACAAATCCCTACACCACTAGCCCTTTTGGCATCAGCCCACGGAGTGCGAACCAAAGTCTCACCCTAAGCGGTATGGGTGGATGTTGGAACCAATTTTTTGCACCCTGAGATGGTTGTGATGTTGTTTGATTCCTTCTATTCCTGCCTTCGCGCAAGTCGCTTCGCCTTAAGGCTTAAAAGATGATCCCTCTATTCCATCCTTGCATATCACTACGAGAGGGTATAATCAACCTTCACGTAACCCTAACCTGCTACTTAGGTACTTTAGCGCTTCTATGGTAGTGTGCCATGTAGATTCCCAATTAGTCTAAGTGATTTTCTTATCTCATCAGATACTTAAAGTTAACACTGCGTAAGCAGATATTCGTAATTGCGTTCAATTATTCAATGTAATTGCATTCATTTGCTCATAATATAAGCATAATAAAGGAAATTCATACATAAAATAGCCAAACATATCAACAGAATAAATAGATAGAAATTGCAAAATATCTCCTTTTATTAGTATCTTTCAAGTGTTACAACCTCTATCCGCCCTACACACACAACTACAGGGGTTCGCACACTCAGCTACGGACTTCTATCCTAGGCCTCTGTGCACTCAGCTGTAGAGCCTTCACCTACCCTACAACCCAAGACTCAAACTTATTATTCAGAGCTATCACTCTATTACATGATCTTCATTCTATTGATGCCTAAATTACTTAGAGCTTAGCTCTTTTTATACAATCCCATGGTTCGTGGCCGACTTCACTTTACAAAACTAAGGGTGGACTATCCTTTTTGACACATGCACCTTCAGACTCCATGACCACAAATTGCAGAGTTTTTTATAATTATATTACTAAAATTGACTTAAACATGGGCTTTTAGCCCCAAAGTACCCTTGGGGTATCCCACTCCCAACAACCCAAACAAAATAGCTATCATCCAAAGGGTCCCACCTCCTTAAAAGCAAAGAGATGTTAGAAGTTTCCTAGGGTTAGCTGGATACTACCGAAGGTTCATAAAGGACTTCAGCAAATTGGCATCTCCTTTATTTGGTTTTTTGGCCAAGAACTGTGAGTTTATATGGTCAAAAAGCTATCAAGATGCCTTAGACACCCTAAAGAACAAGCTAACCATTACACCGATTCTCCGAGGCCCAAAATTGGTCCCTTCCTTTCCATATTTGTGTTGATACCTCACACAAAGCCATAGGAGCAGCCATCTGTCAGATAGATGAAAATTTTCCTTATGTTATCTACATTATCAGTAAGAATTTGTCAAAGGCTAAACTAAATTACATAGTGACCGAAAAGGAACTCCTAATTGTTGTGCATTCATTGAACAAATTTAGGCATTACATTACAAGTTATCAAAAATTTGTTCATACTGACCATGCTGCAATCAAATATTTAATGAATATACCAGATGTGATCAGATTATAAGATGGTTACTTTTGTTATAGCAGTTTGATCTAACTATTGTTGATAAGACTGATGAGGAAAATGTTGTTGCAGAGTTTTGTCAAGATTAAATTTTCCTACAGGTGAAGAAGGAATGGTTGATGTCCAGTTACCAGATGAGCACTTATTTGCTATTTCAGTTCTCTCTCCATGGTTTGCTAATATAGAAAACTATTTGGTATCTGCACAGTTCCCACTGAACTTGTCCTCCAAAGAGAAAAGAAAGATTGTAAGGAAGATCGCCCTCTTTACTTGGATTGGGGGCAATCTCTTCAAACTTGGCCCAGATTAAATCTTGAGAAGGTTTCTCAAGGAAGAGGAAGTCTTTGACATCCTTCTGACCTATCATGACGGGCCTTGTGGAGGTCACTTTGCAGCAAAGAGGACAACATTCAAAGTGTTACAAGCAGGCTATTATTGGCCCACTCTTCGTCAGGATGTGAAAAGATATACTAGTCAATGTGATCAGTGCCAAATGATGGGAAGGCCTACCACAAGAGATGAAATGCCTATGCAGCCTCAGGTGACTTTCGAGCCATTTGACAAGTGGGGCATGGAATTCATTAGACCTATTGAACCTACTTCCAAACAAAAGCAGTACATCATTATGTACATTGAATATCTGACTAAGTGGGCTAAATCCAAGGCAATTAAGGTAACAACAGAAGCGAAGGTAGCTGAGTTCCTAAGGGAGAATGTATTTTACAAATTCGGGTACCCTAGAGAGCTGGTCACAAACCAAAGTAGCCAGTTTACCTCCAACATGATTGAAGAGTTGCTTGGCCAACACAAGATCAAGTATAGAACCTCCACTGCCTATCATCCACAAGCTAATGGACAAGCATAGGTGACCAATAGAGCACTGGAGGGCATCTTGACCAAAGTGGTAGCCAACAGCAGGAAGGACTGGGCAGATAGACTAGTTGAGGCCACTTGGCCCTATAATACCACCTAGAAGACCACCACTAGATTCACACCCTCTGAGTTGGTCTATGGTTAAAAGGCCTTGTTGTCCATTGAATTTGAGTATAACACATTAAGGATGGTAGCCCAACTAGATCTAGATCTCAGCAATGCACAAAAAGAGAGATTGCTCTAGTTGAATGGCTGGGATGAGTTCAAAATGCAAGCCCTCCTACATACAAAGGTAATTCAACTTTAGAAGAAGATCTGGCATGATAATAACATTAAGGAAAATCAATTTCAAGAAGGTGATTGGGCTTTGTTATATGATTCTAGGTATAAAGACTTCAAAGGCAAGTTAAGCAAAAGATGGATAGGACCTTATGTTGTAAAAAGATGCCATGATAATGGTTCAGTACAGATCATAACCATAGATGAAGAGGCCATTCCTTTACTTGTTAGTGGACACTGACTAAAAATTTACAATAGACCATTGTCAAAACAAGAATTCATTGATGATATCAATAAAATAGTGATGGTAGTGGAGAAATTTTCAGCTCCTACCTCATCAAATCATTGAGAGAAAAATGAAAAATAACATGGACTCAGGTGAGAACCTCCATGAGGTGCCTAAGTCCCACTATCGAATTGAAAACCTCTTGGGGCGTCCCAATGGTGTCGATATATATATAAATAAAAAATAAATAAATAAATAAAGAGAGAGAGAGAGAGAGAGAGAGAGAGAGAGAGAGAGAGAAAACATGAGAATAAAAAGATCCCTGGGTGAAAACCTCTCTTGAGGTGCCCAGGGCAAACGGCTAGGATGAAAACCTCTCAGAGGCAACCTAGTTGTTTTAAAAAAAAAAAAGTCATGAAAATTTCTATTTTGCGGGTCAGCAATAAGGAAGATCAGAGAGCAAAGGAGGATCACCAAGAGACCTATTTCACTCACATTTTCTTTTTCCACTCATTTTCATTCATGACTCTACCATTTCTCTCATTTTTTCCACTCCTTTCCTTCAATTTACAAGGGGACTATGTTTTCTACAGGATCCACTATAAACCTATAGGATCCCCTGAAAACCTACAAGATGATCTTGTAGGAATCACAATGACCAAGAAATCCTACAAGAAGCGACCCTAAAGGAAAAAATAACCTTCTATATCAATAAAATAGGACCCCTACATCATCGTTCCATGACCAACCTATGTCCACTTTCATCACCCCCTGCATTCACCCTTCTATATATATATAATTATATATATATATATATATATATATATATATATATATATATATATATATATATATATATCTATATATATATATATATATATAATATATATATATATTATAATATATATATATATATATATATATATATATTATATATATAATATATATATATATATATATATAGATCAGTTTCAAAAAATTTCGCAGTCTTCGAAAAAGAAGGAAATAGAGAGCACTAGGGAACATCACCTGAGTATTCGTCGTCCTCCACACTTCTAGTATCCCTCTCCATCCATGTCACCATCCTCAAACTCCGAGCAGAAGGTATGATTAAGAGTTCTGAGGGAGAAGTGGATACAAGATATCCAACAGGAAATCCTGTAGCAGCCTATCCAACAGAATACAAATCATAAGAACAGCAAGCTTCCAGAATGATGATCCAAGCGCAAAAATGCAAAAGTGACTCCAAAGCAGTAGCAGCACCATCATCTTCAACACCGGGTACCTGCACCACAAAAAAACATTAGAGATCAACAAAAAAAGGAAAGAAGACTAGCATGCAGCTAATACACATAGCAAGCACCTTCGGTCTTCAACCACTGCAGCAAGGTATTAAGCACGACAGGTAAGTATCCCACTCACTCTCTCATGTGCATAATGTAGTCAAAAGATGTAAAGGTTATGAGTAAGTTGGTTTATAAGCAAAAGGTAGCCAGTTAACTTAGCCACCTTCAATCTGTCAAAAAAGACAAAATGATTTGTCCTCTCAGATGTGGCAACAGTCAACTCAAAAAATAAAGGAGAAGGACAAAATAAGTTAAGGCTACGGAAGCATGAAGTGGGAGTTGATTACGAGGAAGTGAGGAATGATGAGGTGGTAGAGGGGACCAATGGTCCAAAAAGGGAAACCATACCTCGGCTTCCAGCACACCACCTCACCCCAAATGACCATAAGAGGAAATAATCGTTGTCCCCATGCATTCACTTCCTCAAGGCTCACTTCCTTGAGGCTTGCTTTCACAAGTCGCTCTCATACCCCCAGGCACAGGAATTCCTACAGGATTGCCTAGGAACCTGAGAGGAGATTCAGAGGGGAAAACTTGAGGTTTTGCCACATCAAACATTATGAAGAGGCAGGCTAGTAATTACATTCCTCTTTCCAAGTAAATTGAATAAGAAAATCCTCTAGTTTGAGTGAATTTGGCAGTTGTGCAAGAGAATTGTCCACATCGTCATCTCAATTTTTTACTTCCCCTAGGAGTACCATGGATGAAGAAGAAGATGAAACAGAATAAAATGAGGAGGATGAATAATAAGAGGAGAAAGAGAAGGAGGATGATGAAGAAATAGAGGAAGATGTTAAGGAGTAAACTGATAAAGATGATGAGGATCTACAAGAGGAAGAAGAAAGGAAAGACATAGGTGAAGAAAGAAATTGGAAAGAGGGGACGAAGACAAGGAGGATTCACCTAGGGTGTCTCCAGAACCCACTGAGAGAGAGGCAGTAGGTGACCTCATTGCTCTTAGCACCCCCATCAAGCAAAAAGGAAAAAGACAGAGGCAAACCCCCTTATATTTCAGGACAAGGAAAAGCACAAGAATAAGGCAAGGGAAACCCCAAACACCAACCAAAATTCCCATTGTGATTGAAGACTCACCTAAAAAAAAGGATAAAATGCCTTCCATTAAGTCTCCTATCACCTATGTGAGAAGACCTATGACTAGATCCACCTCTTGCAAGGTAAAAGAAATCCTATAGGATACACAACAGAATCTATAAGAAACAGAAGCAGTCCTATAGGATACTCTGTTGAACCTATAGGAGACACAAAAATTGGAAAAGGAGGTAGGCCAACAATAAGAAACTAAAGAAGAGGACCCAGAGTCAAAAGAACCTAGCCCCCAACCTAACCTTGACTCCTACTACAAGTTTATTGAAGGAGGAAGGGTCATACCTCAAAAATTTTCTATTCCACTGTTCTTCGAGCTTGAGCAGGAGAGAGACAGAACTCACCGATGGATGCAGATCGCCAAATCCAATGGGGTGGAAGACATTGGGCACATGGAGGAGAAGCTCAAGGAGATGGGCAGAGAGCTAAGTAGCTTGAGAGACAGAGAGGACATAATGAAAATCAACTATAAACAGAAAATGCATGGTTGAGAGGACAGCTACAAGAAAGAGAGAATCAATTAGCATGTATGGATAGTCTCCCTTTGGAGGCAATCTAGTGTAGGATGCCAACTAAATCTTATGCCCTATACCTCAAGGAACAGTGGCTGTAGTTCCAAATCAAGACCCTATCATGGAGAGCCACCATGCAATTTTAGGACTACAGGAAGTTCATTGATCTTTGTGATCATAGAACACTAGAAGATAGGGCCAATATGTCTGAGTTTTATTTGCATAACATGGTCTTAACAGACATGAATGTATGGGACCCTAATGTCAAGATAGTAGACTTACAGATAATGGCTTTGGCATCATGGATGAACCATGAGGAATCAAGGGTTGCAAAGATGAAGAAGATATTGGCAAGAGAGAAAACTGAACCTCTCATGATCAGAGTTGAACAGTTAGATCCCATGGTCCTCATCAATACCCATAATTTGATTGCAAATGATCGTCATCTTGCACCTAGATATCTTGTTGCCCAAGAGCAAGAAATTTCACATTTTGAGGATGTTCAAGCTATTAGCGGATGATAGCATACATTCTTTCCTAAGGAGATGGAACCCATTGCCATACACCTTAAATATAATAGGGTACCAGTCTCCTCAAAGATTGAGAGAAGCACTAAACAGGACACCCATGTACAAGCAATCTATGCAAAGGCTTGGCCTGAAACTCAGTCCACCACTACTCTTAGGAATGCTAGAAGGAAGGAAGGAGGAGGAAGAAAAGAGCTAGTGGGAGGCAATAGAAAGGAGAGCAAGCTTCTATGAACAAAGAAGAGGAAACCACAACAGAGGCATGGGATGTCAGGGAGGCCACTAGAGCTATGAAGGATATGGATATTGATTAAGTTTCTCAGAGGATGAGCAACACTCTTAGTAGGGGGTGATGATGAGCCTCGTCATTGGATAATTATATGGGCCTTAATTCACCTCCTATCTTAGTCAAACCAACTTTTCCCACAACTTATTACATGTTTTTGATTATATTTTGTTTATGAGATGAGTTAGAGTTGGATATTATGCCTAGTGGACTAATGTGCATTGAATGCAGGGTTGAAGGTGAAAATAAAGGAATTTTGGCAAATACTAAGGTTAAAACTCGAATGAGACAAGGGAGAGCGATTGTAGGAGATAAATCCTCCTCATTTACTTCTCCCCCATTTGAATATTCCTCCATCCATCACACTAGCTCAAAGTGCAAGCAGCCAAGCCATGAGGATTGGAAGGCAGTCGAGCAAGTGAGAGACAAAGAGCTATTTTAACTCGAGTTTGGGAGCCAAGCCTCCCTAGTTTTAAGGAAGTTGTTGGGGGCTTCAGTTGTATAAGTAGAAAGGCCTAGAGCCTCATTAGGATTCGAATTTTTGTTGTAAAACTCTAAGCTATTTTCGAGCTCCAAACTTGTGAAAGTTTTATTGATGTAATTTTTTGTTTTGTTAATAAGAATGATTTTTGTTTTGAGCCAACACTGAGTTAACTCAAAGGGCTGAAGCTTTTGGGTTAGGGCCCAACCCTAGCAGCCAAGGCTCCTCTTTCTTGTATCTATATGTTTATATTAGTCTCATATCTTCATTGTTAGTTTGCTTTTAGATGTGTTTTCATTACAAGTAGTGTAGATTGGATTGGTTGTTTATTAGTTTTCTTCCATTTGTACTTTACTTCAGTAGCAGGTTAGCAAGGATAAAAGGAGTACCACAAGGTTGTCAGTGGGTGCCTTGGCTTCATTTCCTCTATTTGGGATCATGATTTGAGGAAGGGACCCTTATGCAGCCCAAAAAACACATATTTCTATTTCTTGCATAAGATTTAGATGTTACTGTATTTAAGTTAGAATTTGATCAATTTTTGAAAGTAGGATTTCATTTCCATCTCTTCTATGTTCACTCTTGTATTAGATATCATCCATGCTTTCATTCCTTTCAGTAACTTTCCTCATGCATAATGTAGGCAGTTAGTTCATTAATTTTGCTTTTCTAGCTTATGAGAATGTTTCTTGTTTGCATAGTTTTTTGGGAATTATACATGTTTTATGTAGAGTAGGTGCTTCAAGAGGAGACAAATACTTCATAGCGAGCAACCACCTTGCACTCCATCCACCATAGTCATTCCTTGTTTTCACCATTGCATTCACTAGTTTTCATCATTTTTCATAGAAATTCTTCCAAGCACATTGAGCAAATCCAACCATCCTCTATCTTTGTTGTTGATTTCTGAGTGATCCTAGACCTTTTTTCAATTCATTCCACCCATATACCACTTTCCCTAAGCCTTCCATCACATCAGACACCTTTCATTTTTCTTTCGGTTGTATCCTGTAGGTTTACCTGGGAATCCTGTAGGTTTCTAGTACATCCTGTAGGTTTTCCTGAAATGGCCTATTTTGAGGCCAAATTGAGGGAAAACCTCTAGGAAGTCACCAAAATTCTCCCAATTCCACACCATCCCACCATCTCCTAACCCTTCCAACCATCCTCCAACATCCTTAATTCACCTGCCACATCACCAAAATAAATTAGTTTGCATACTTGACTTTGCATGAAAATACAAAAAGACAAAAACAAATTTATTCTAGTCCCTTTACTTGCACATTAGTGATGTTTGATGCTTCTTGCTTCCATACATAGATAGTAGGATTTGGTTCATGATAGTTTAGAATTATTACAAAGCATAGTTTCTTGGCAGTTAATTATGAAATGGTGTGATTTAGCATTGAATTTCAATCTTTTCCATTATTGCAGTAAAGTAGATTTCCCTTTCTTCCATCAAGAAACCAAGCTTCTTCTGACTCCATAGAAGTCTGGCTTGAAAACCCCAGTGGCATCTTGCCAGCTGAACTGTGATAAAAG
Organism: Pinus taeda; assembly: GCA_000404065.3. Lineage (NCBI taxonomy): Eukaryota > Viridiplantae > Streptophyta > Pinopsida > Pinales > Pinaceae > Pinus > Pinus taeda. Next base: position 134,054 of record APFE030389722.1, read on the forward strand.
GTAGAACCATCACTGTTACTTGTGTATACAACATTGTAACCTCCAAGTTTGTATGAACCCCAGGTTGACAAAGTAAAGATGGTAGCCCAAGAGTTGCAGCATTCTTGCTCCAATACCAGCGCTCATCAATTATTTACAAGTTTTTATTGATTAGCTTAAAGTCTTAAAGCTCTCTTAATTTTTTAATTGAGTTCTACTAGAGCATAACCATTTTGTAGGTAGAAAATTAATTCAACATATTGAGATTCAATGTCAACAGGACATACCTTTGTAATTTGAACATTGTTACCTGAATCTTCATCAATTGAAGTGTCAAAAGCTCCAGTTATTAATCTGAAAAAACCTTGATCCCTGGATATTTTAGTTTGATTTATTTCTAGATAATATTCTTGCATAGAAGTAACCCAATTAGCCCTCTTTTCACCTAGGTCTTTCTAACTGAGCAATTGTCTAACCAAGGGAATGGAACAGTTACTTCCATATGTGATTTTAAAGGAAAAGGCCTAAAATGATTTACTGACTTAAACACTTCAAAAGCTTTTTTTTCGACTTCTGAATAGTTTAGCTTGACTCCTTGTAGATTGGAACTAAAGAAGGATATAGGAGCTTCAACTTGTTTTTCATTGGGTTGGGTCAACATTGTTGCATAGGATTGTTCATAAGCAAAAGTGTATAGGAAAAATTCTTTAGAAAAATAGGGAGTTGATAATGAAGAGGAATCTATGATTGCTTTATTAATTGATTCAAATGCTTTTCTTTTAGTTTTCCCCATTTAAAAGCTGAATTCTTTTCTATCATGGTCTGTAGGGGAAAGACAATTTATGAAAAATCTAGGACAAATTGTTTGAAAAAATTAATCTAACCAAGATTGCATGGACTTTTTGTTGTGTGGTAAGGGGATTTTAGAAATCACCTTAATTCTTTCTGAGCCTATGAAAATTGCCTCCTTGTACACAATAAAGCCTAGAAGCTTACCTTCACTAAGAGCAAAAAATGAATTTTTAGGATTCAAGGAGATTCCAAATTTTCTACATCTTTCAAAGATTTGTTTTAAGTCATGAAGATGTTTATTTCTCTTTTTTTAATAAATTGTAATTTCATATAAGTACATGACAACTATTTTATTGATCAAACCTTTGAAGGAAATATCCATGGCTCTCTGAAATGTGGCTCCAACATTAATCAATACAAAATGCATCTTTTGATAAGCATATGTTCCCCACTTATTTATGAATGTGGTTTTAATTCTATCTTTGGGATGCACAAGGATCTGATTATAAACTAAAAAACCATCTAAGAAATACATTAGTTTAGAACCAGCAACAGATTGCAAAATTTCTTCCATCAAATTTCTAAAATATATGAAAATACAAATATCTCCATTCTTTTTCATAACTGACACAAGATTTGAGACCAACTTGGAAAGTATGACTAGGAAAACGATTTTTGGTTTGAGCAGCTTATTTAATTCAGCCTTAATTTGGGCCTCCAAGTTAGGATGAATCTTCCTAAGTTTTTGTTGAATAGGCTTTACAACTAGCGCCATAGGAATAGTGTGTTGAATGATGGACATGTCATACGTTTTAAGATCATCATAACTCCAAGCAAATACATCCTTTTATATTTTCAACGGATGAATGAAAGCAAATCTCTCATCTAGTGTGAATCCAAGGCCTAAATTGATGTTTTGGGGTTTATTATCATAACCTAGGTTAACCAATTCGAATTTCAAAGTATAGCTCTGAAGTTTACAACTAGTAACCTTTTTAAATCTATCTTTCAAATCATAAAAATCTTCCAATTTCACTATAGGTTTAGGAAAATAATTTTCTTCAAAATATTTATTTAGCTGCTTATCATGCACATATTCTTCAATGATTTGGTCAGAGTAACATCCTTCAGAAGTTAGAAAACTTAGGATGTCATTGTCATCATTAAATACATGCTAATTAGTTATGTTTTATGGAATGGAGGGGCGGAAAATTAATTCAATCTAAAATCTATCAGGACTGAAATCTTCGGGTGGAATGAGCTTAGAGGCAACATTTTCTAGGAGGTTAGCATTAGCATTTTATAATCTTGGAATCAGAGATATATTGAATGTAGTGAAATGAGTTGTTAAATCTTGGATCAAATATTGATAATGTTTGAGGTGATTATAAACGCATTGGATATTGTTTCTGACATGTTTAATAAAAATATATGAATCACCATAAACTTTAATATATTTGACTTCAATACTAATGGCTTTCTGCAAGCCTTGTACCAATTCTTCATATTCAGCAATGTTATTGGTACAATCAAGCTCCAATCTACATGCAACCATAGTCTTTTCTCCATCGGGATTTACTAGGATGCATCCACCTCTTTCACCGTCATTATATTTTGATCCATCAAAGTAAAGAGTCTAAAATAATTCATCGGATTTATGTACGGCGTTAATCAAGATTGATACATTTAGATGAATTTGTCTGTGAAAAAATTCTATCTGGGAAAAGACAGAATCAATAGGAAATGGAGAGTTTTTAGTTGGAAAATTGCTAAAGAAAGAATCCATAGAATAATTTTCCCAAGATATTATTTGTGAACACTACAGGTTCATTTTCTTCATCCAAATTAGTCATGGAATAATTTATATGTTTCTCCCTATCAACACGAAATTGATTAGGTTTTCCATTATAGGGAAGTCAATGATGTGACCAATTAGTAATAAATAGCCATGTAGTTTTTCAGGCCAATCCCTGCTTAAAATAAGACCATAAAATTCAGGGATATCTACCACCAGTATATCAATTATTTGACAGACTTTAGGATTGGAAGACAATCTAATTAAAACAACATTCATTTCTCCCAAGACTTTGAATTTTGTTTGGTCTAACTAAATAATTTGAACAATAGATTTCTAAGATGAAATATTCAATTTCAAACAGACTGAAGAGGGCATGATATTAGATGATGCACCAGAATCTACTAAATAGTTATGACCACTCTTGTTAAATATGTTAATAGTCAAGAAAAAAGGAGGAGTGTGATAATTGGACATGTCTCCAATCAAAATAGCATCATAAGAATCAACCTTACCTATAGAGACATTTGGAGGTTTTCCTTTCCCTTTTGAGGATTTTACAGTAACAACAATAGAAGGTAATCAAGATGTAAGGACTGCATTTAATTCATTAAGTAATAATTTATGATGTTTTAATTTACTAACCTCATACAAGGAAATATTAGCTTTGCTATTTTTCATGTATTTTACAATATTATATTCAATGTTATCTGGTATTATCAAAGTTTTAGATGATGATGAAGACTTAGAAGCAGTTGGAGTAGAATTAGAAGATTGAGTAAGAGTATTTTTTTACCGTGCCTTTCTCTTTAGTAGAATGGGTTGGATACTTTTGGTTCTTTCTTGTTGAAGTAGTATCAACAAGCCCCTTTCTTCTAGTACTTACAGGAAAAGCTTCCTCTCCTTCTTTATTATCTGAAGTGGTCAATATGAAATCCCATAAACCATGAGCTTCAATTATTTCCTCTTATTGTATCTCATCAGCAAATAAATATTTTTCTTCCTCTTCATCATCTTCATCAGACTTTGCATTTGATATATTAGCAGGAGGTTGTGACCATGATGGTTGATTTATTTTGAAAGGCCAAAAAGACTTCTTTGAAGATTCAACAACTTGTTTCTTGATTTCGACCATCTCGTTTGACATTGTTTTCAAAACTGTCTACAATCCTTCCAAGTCAAAAGGATCTTTGGGAGATTTCTTCTTGGATTCATCTTGAAAAGTAACTTTCTTGGTCTACTTTATTTCTTCAAGGGAAGTTTTCTTCTCAATAGCTAGAACACTTGTTTCCACAGTTTAAGTTTCTTTCATGTTATCAAGTAATACAATTATATTATCTCTATCATATGAACATAGTGATATTTGAAGGAAGAGAAGAGATGTACCATTAAATCTGCACATTAGTACCTCGTTTGGAAGTAGCTTGGATCTTGTTTAACAATTTGTATAATCTCGAGATAAAATCCTTGACTTTCTCATTCGAGTTAGTTTTTAGGTTTGGAAAATCGTTAATTAAAGTGGTTGTTCGACATCATCCCCAAATTTCAACAAAAAATGTTCTTCAAACATATCCCAATTTGTGATTGGTCTGGCAAGTAGGGAGAAATACAAAGCCCCTGCAGTCCTTCAAATGTGTAAGGAAAAATTTTGCTAACACAATCCTCTTCTGAAACTCCATTAAGATTAATTGCCAACATAAAATTATGTTGATGCTCTTCTGCAGGACAACCATCATTTATATTAAAATTTGGTAACCATATGTCTAGATGTTTAGGGAGAGGATGGACTGGTGGTTTCATCACAACTTCCCCTAGGTTGTTCCATGGTCTATTTTCCATTCTGGGAGCAGTAGGAACAGTGGAAGTTGCACCTGATATAGAGGCTTTAGAATATTGGATAGTTGAAGAAGTAGCCCCTCTAGCACTTCCGATTACAATATTGCTAGTTTATTTTGATTGATGAATGTGAATGGAAGCAATCAAAGGATGGTAAGGGAAAGGTAGATGATGATGATAGGAAGAAGTGAGATCGACAGGTGTATGAGGTGGAGATGATGAGGTGATCTCACTAGCTGAATATTGAGTATCTAGAGTGTTTTTCTTTCTCTGTTGAGTGGGTAATGGAAACTCAAAAGGTTTGATTCCAATTTTTTCACTCTGGGACTTAGGAAAGACTCCAAATGATTGGAGAGATGAAGTAACACTTGCTTCTGATATATCAGTTTGAGCATATTTTTCTCTGGAAATGGAAATTCCTTCCAATCTCTGGATTAACATCTGCACTTTGGGTGATTATGTAGAATTTTGACCAACTGATTTAGGAAGTGAGTTAGGAGATGTGGTGATTGTATGAACAACCTCATATCTATGACTAGGGAATCTAGAATGGGATCTAGAAGTTGCTAGAGAATTTGAAGGAGACTGTCTCTTTGAATGAATTTTTCTTTTGGGATTAGACCTTGTTGACATTCATAGTCTGATGGCCCTCCTTCTAGCACCAAACATTTTGAAGGCTTGATTTTTCTACCTCAACATCGGGGAAAACCACCCGCTCGGGACCTTAGAGCAGATCCTTTTCCATTTGGGATGGTGGCTCCGACTGGGATTATGGGACCAATTTCCCTTAAAATGAAATTATGAGAAATAGATGGGGTAGAATTATATAACTAAAACTGGAAATAAAACTAGTAAAATTAATACCTATCCCAAGAAATCTATCTGTATATGTGATTTAATAATATTTTCATAAGCAACATGACAATATAGATTATTGTGTGATTATGATGTTAAAACAAAAACTGATAACTAATTTAATTAAATAGTATATTAAATTAGTTGATGAATTCATCACATATACAAGATTTCATTTGTTTATTCATATAATGTATAATTACAATCACACATATCAGTAGTGAAAAATGAAAGATTGCTATAACACATATATAATAATCGAATTCAAGCTTTTGTGATCCATAACTTGTTAATTCATGAGAATTTTCAGAAAAATCACATAGAGAGTATTTAGTCGACGCATTTTGAACCAACCAGTGTGGTTCAACTTCAGGACAAAATGAAGAGACAGATCTTGGAGGAAAGTTAAATAAGGAACTAGGTCAACCTAACGGTCATATGAAGAAATGACTAAATTTGATTAGGGAGGAAAATATTAATGGAAACCAACTAAACGGCTATATAAGACTAGGGAAAGGGATCACTTTAAATTGATTAAGTAATTATAAATATAATTTAATTAATTTAATTTTAGTGTATTAATTAACTAATTCATACCTTATTTATTAATTAATAATTATATATTATTATATGATTATTCGATAAAAAATAATATAAAAATAAACAATATATGAAAATAAATAGTGAGGGAGTTCTTTTACAAATATATATATATATATATAATAAAATGAAATAAAAATATACCAAATTATTAAGTAAACTAAAAATGTATATATAATACAGGTGAAATGAAATATTAAATAAAACACTATTGAAAATATTTAAATATATATATATTATATATATATATATATATATATATAATATATATATATATATATAAATGAGGAGAAAGACTAAGAGGAGAGGGTGGCAATCCAACAACTACTAATTTTCTAGCCGTCATCCCTATTAATGTTATTAGAGGATGACTCAATTTCAATGGCTTCCCTAAACTTACGGTGACAAAAATAAGAAATTTTTGTGACAACCTTAGCCTATTCAATGCATATGTGATGCTTGGTCTTCACTACATGTTCAGCTAAAGCGGAGGATTTGGTCCTCCTATGTTTGATATCAGCAACATGCTCCTTAATCTTTTGGTTAATAGATTGACCCGTTTCTTCGATGTATGAGGTCCCACATGAACATGGGATGACATAAACACCTTTCAAATCCATAGGGTTCACCTGGTCTTTAACTGACTTTAGGGAGCTTGAATGGTATTAAGGGATCTAAAGGTTGATGGAACATTATGTTTCTTCAGGATTCTCAAAATCTTGTCTATCGTCCCATGTATAAAGGGGATGTGAACTCTTGAATGTGTTGGAAATAATACTGAGAGAGGGATGAATTAGTATTATCAGATCAATAATTGTATTTCCAAAATACATTTATATACGCTACTTCAGTGAAGTGAACTAGCATCTACAAGTGACTATGCTTAAAGAAACCAGCGTATATGTAGAGAACTTGTGATTTAGACAGTTTATCATGTGTTGAGCTCAAAATAGTATATGATAGATTTATTAGATAGTGCAGTAAAAGTACAATAAAGCATCGCACATAAGCAACACACATGAACACCAAGATTTAAGGTGGAAACACAATGTGGGTAAAAAATACTTGTTGCTGTCATCTCTATCTTCTTTTAATAATAAGAAAATTTGGTTACAATCTTGTACTGGTGCAAACTCATACCAGTATGCAGTCTTGTACCTGCAAAAGGTTACAACCTTCTCTCGTTCTCCAGCTTCTACTGGAAGGGAGCTACAACCCCCTAGCTCTTGTACTAGCTGATATGTTTACTAGTACGTAGGTGCCGACCTACAGAAGGCTACGACCTTCTTTCTTCCTCCAGTGACTATGTTTCATAAATTTTCAGACTAGATACTCCTGGATCACAACACCACAAGATGTTTCATCCAATTTTCACACTAGACCCATCAAAGCCTTTTAAACTTAAACTGTATCAACCAATATTCAGTTAATCTGAATGATCAGATCACTGACACTAGAACGCTGTGCTAAACCCAAAACCCTGCATCATCATCCAGAACCAGTTGTAACCTCAAAAACCATGCATTAGAGTGTATAGGCTACTTGGTTCAACCCAACTTGTGTGTATACGCCACATCCTTTAACCCAACCTTCATATATCTCTAAAGATATGGAACCATACACTTCTAAACCATAGATTGTGACAATCAATGACATTATGAAGATCTACTGTCATATTACAGAGTTCAAAACAGATAGCAACAAGGATCACCCTTCTTTCTTAATCAACCAATCAATCAGATTCAATTTCCTTATACAATAGTTCTACGTTCAAATCTAAGGAGACTTCATTGACAGACAATAGTAAAACAACAAAATTTGATCAGATAGATTAGTCATATCTAAACAAAAGCTTTTCTTTTTGTATACGCTACTTGGAAGAGTTGAACTTGCGCGTACACGTGCTTTGGCCTAGACGAACCTGCATATAGATCTGCAAATTTTGACTCAGAACTTTACTGCAATTCCAGACTTCAGACAAACCTAGATCATGATACATAACACATAGAACAGGCACAAAACATCAAATCTAGCCACAACCAATATCATATCATTCAAGAATAAGTCATTTCAAGTCTCATGATTCCTGATCCAATGTTGAGCTCAAGGTGCACATGAATATTTCAGATCGAGTCCCAAACATAACCCTGCAACATAATATATACTTCAAAAAGAATTATTCCTTAGAATCTCATTGCTTGCACACCTTGGCCTAATGATCTTCTCCTCCTTATAAACTCTTAGGCCTTTCTCAATATCTTGGACCAAAACCACATAGGACTAATACCTTGGACCCAATACCTAGGGTCAATACCTTGGACCAAATGCCTTAGACCAAATGCCTTGGACCAATTACCTTGGACCAAAACACCTTGGATCAAATACCTTGGACCAAAAACGTGGTTTTCCAACATGTACGTGCTTTTCCTCCTGATAAAGTGCATGTATACGTTATACGCTACTTTTATTCTATTAAACCATGTGTATATGCGCCTTGGACAAAGTGAACCAACGTATACCTCTCTTTCTTCCTTATTTGGAATCTGATCTATAATCCATTGTTGTTGTTGTGCTGCACTGTGAACTTTCATTTGAGTGAGTTACCATCATGGATAATACCTGTATCATAATACCAACAATCTCCCCCTTTGGACTTGATGGCAACAACAACACGAAGACACTCTCCCCCTTTGGCATCAAGGGCAAAGGGCAGACCAATATATTCTCTCCCCTATGTTGTTCATGCTCCCCCTGAGTACATGCTAAATTCTATGATTGAGCTCCCCTTTGTACATGTTGAGATGCACTGAAACCATCCATGCTCCCCCTAAGCACAAGCAAAGTCTGCAAAAATATTCTCCAAAAGAATAACATGACTCTATAACTCAATTATGTGAGTATGACCTTCGTATCACCAATGACACATACATACTTCCATCTCCCCACCAAGTGGGGATATACCAAATTTGACTCATCCACCCAACCAAGTGAGGATATACCAATTGTTTATACATGATAGAAATATAATTACATCATCCATTCCATGCAAGGTGGGGATACAAATTACATCATTTGTCCAATAGGACTCATTCAAATGTATGAGAAGACATATCACACCCAAGGCTTTTACATGACTTAAGTAACAAAAAATATAAATATTTGAATCCATAGCTGGACTCAGCAACCATAATGCCAACAATGCAGATCATAGGTGAAGGCTAATGCTCCCCTTGAACTTTTGCTACCTATGCATCATCAACAAGTAAATGATCAAGGCATCTTTGGTAGTTAGATAAAAATTAATGAATAGAGCATATCAATAGACTGTAATCATCAACATCATATAGAGAACCCATATCAAAGCCTGACCCACTATTTTTCTTGTCTGAAAAACATATACGCTCCTTGACCCACAGAAACCCATCTGTGTATGCGACTATACTTCATGAAACACGCGTATGATAACATTTCTCTAAAAAAATAGATTTAATAGCGGGATGATGCAGCAACTACTCCTAGCTTTTGTTTGAGATATTCAAATGTTACTCTGGGCAGTGGTCTAGTGTACATATCAGGAACCTGTTCTTTGGAGGGAACATACTCCAATTTGACCTTTTGTTCAAGAACTTGTTCACGTAGAAAATGGAATTTGATGGTATGTGCTTGGTCTTGGATTGCATGACTAGATTCTTTGAAATATTGATGGCACTTGTATTACCACATAGATTGGAGATGGGTGGAGTATATGTGATCTGAATGTCTTGCGAGGTTTGCATCATCCAAAGTAGTTATGCAGCAAGGTGCAGCAGCCACATACTTTGCTTCAGTTGTGGATAAAGCAATTGAACTTTGCTTCTTGTTGAACCAAGACACTAACTTGGAACCCATATAGAATGCACCACCACTAGTGCTTTTTTTGTCATCAACACTTCCTGCCCAATATGCATCTATATAAGAATGAAGAGTAAGATCTACATCTCTAGGATACCATAAACCAAAGTCTTGAGTTCCTTGAAGATATTTGAAAATTATTTTGACTGCCTAAAGGTGTGATTCCTTTGGATTTGCTTGGAATCTTCCAACTATTCCTATTGTATTCATGATGTCAGGTCGGGTACCTATTAGATAAAGCACACTGCCAATGATGGATCTGTAAGTCGGTTGATGTAGTACTGTTGATTCATCATTTGAGCTGAGACTGCATCCTGTTACCATTGGGGTACATACAGGTTTAGAATCTTCCATTCCATACCTTTTCAAGATTTGTTTGAGATATTTGGTTTGTGAAAGAAAAATGCCATCTTTATTTTGTTGAACTTGTAGATCGAGAAAATAGGTAAGTTCACCAAGCAAGGACATTTCAAATTCTTGTTGCATTACTGAAGCAAAATTCTGCCTCATGGATTCTTCATTGCTACCAAAAATGATATCATCAATATAAACAATAATAATTAGCAATTTATCAGTTTCAATCTTTGTATATAAATTGCTATCTGGTTAAACTTTTGTAAAACCTTGTTGGTGTAGATATTTGTCAAGGCAGTAATACTAGGCCCTTGGAACCTGTTTCAGACCATAGAGGGCCTTTTTGAGTTTGCATACAAGTTTTGCATCATTTCCGAGAATGAATCCTTCTGGCTATTCAATATAAAATTCTTCTAAATCTCCATTTAGGAAGGCTGATTTTACATCCATTTGGTATACTTTGGACTTCTGAAAGCTAGAAAGAGCAAGAAACATCCTTATGGCTTCAAGTCTAGCAACAGGTGCAAAAGTTTCTTCAAAATCTATACCTTCTTGTTGAGCATACCGTTTACAAACAAGTCTAGCCTTGTTTCTAATGACTTCTCCATTTTCATTCAACTTGTTTTTGAATATCCATTTAGTTCCTATAATATTTTTATCATGAGGTCTAGGAACTAATTCCCAAGTATCATTTTTTTCAATTTGCTCAAGTTCTTCATCCGTGGCCTTGACCCAACATTCATCTTTGCATGCTTCTTTTACATTTTGAGGTTCGGTGGAGGATAGTAATGCTAGAGAGCTTGAGTTCCTTGTAATAGTTCTTCTTGTCTGTACACCTACCTCATTTTCCCCTAAAATTTGAGTTTCTAGATGATTTTCTAGAACATACCTGGACGGAGTCTTTTATTCTACCATTATTTCCTCTTCTGGTGCTTCATTGTTTTCTTCTTCAGTATGATTTTTATTTGATGTGGAAAAATAATCCCCTTTTTCTTTATTTTCATAATCTTCTGTTGATTCTATTTGTTTTGTATTTTTGCATGCTTCATCAACTACAACATCAATGCTTTCAACAATTTTTCCAATTATTTTATTATAACATATATATCCTTTACTTCTAGAAGAATAACCAAGAAGAATACCTTCATTTGCTCCGGGTTCAAACTTACCAAGTGTTAGAATATTATATATATTATAGAGCAATGGAACACATAAAATATTGCGGAAATGTAAACACAGAAAACGCACAAAAAAGGAGAGACACAGATATATGTGGTTCACCCAGTTTGGGCTACGTCCACCTCGAACAGCCAGTCCTTCCTTTCTATTATCCAGCAAAATGAAGAGACAAAACCTACAGTAAATCTGCTGTAATATCCTTTGTCTTCTCTCATAGTCTCACCTCTCTGTTTCTCACTCACACAGAATACACATCTATCTCACAGCCTCAAATACAATGCCCTCATACAAAGAGAGGGGTTGCCTTCTAGGGCAAAAAAATCCCTAAACTAAACATAAGTTCTACCGTTAGATCATCCGCGTAATGAACAACCCAGATCGACTAGAAATTACTATACTTTTACAAGGCAATTTTACAGTTGCTTTTAGCTTCGGGGGCGCTGCCCCCGAAACCCCTGCCAGGGGGGGGCTCCCAAAGGTCGCAGCCGCCCCCCCCTGGACCCCC
>APFE030389722.1:151868-181183 GCA_000404065.3 Pinus taeda
ATCCTCCCCACTTCTAGTCAATGTGGGACTTTGGTCGTATACTCAACAATCCTCCCCTCGAACAAAGGACCATCGAGCCTCCCCTCAAACAATTATCCATCTGTCCACTCTCAACGAACCAGGATTCTCCGCTCCAATGCATTGGAAGCGCACGCCTTACATGGAACACCACCTGCCTTGAGAGCTTGCTCTATCTCAGGTCAACTCCTCTTCACCGTGTTGGGACAAGGACACGTCCATGAAGAATCCGGAGCACACTGCCTGTCTAACCGAGCTCATCCACGGATCCCATCGTGATATTACCTGGGCCCACCAACTTTGTTCAACATTCCGAGGATTCATCCACTTGGCTAACTTCAGGGCATGGCTCTGATACCAGTTGTTAGAAAATTATATATTACGGAGCAATGGAACACATAAAATATTGCAGAAATATAAACACAGAAAACGCACAAAACAAGAGAGACACAGATATACGTGGTTCACCCAGTTTGGGCTACGTCCACCTCGAACAGCCAGTCCTTCCTTTCTATTATCCAGCAAAATGAAGAGACACAACCTACAGCAAAGCCGCTGTAATATCCTCTGTTTTCTCTCACAGTCTCACCTCTCTGTTTCTCACTCACACAGAATACACATCTATCTCACAGCCTCAAATACAATGCCCTCATACAAAGAGATGGGTTGTCTTCTATGGCAAAAAAAACCCTAAACTAAACATAATTTCTACTGTCAGATCATCTGCCTAATGAACGGCCCAGATTGACTAGAAAATACTATACTTTTACAAGGCAATTTTACAGCTGTTTTTAACTTCGGGGTCACTGCCCCCGAAACCCCCCGCCAGGGGGGGGCTCCCAAAGGTCGCAGCCACCCCCCCTAGACCCCCCCTGTAGCGAATATTTTACGGGCAGCGTTGCCGCCCCCATTTTGAATTGGGGTCCAATGTGGTGGTACTTTTGAATATAGAAGATAATCAGGCTCCACACCCAACACCAAGTTATTCATCAGTCTTTTTGATATAACATTTGCTTCCAAAAACCTTAAAGTATTTTACAGTAGGAGTCTTACCATACCAAAGTTCATGTAGATTTTGAGTGTTGTTTACCCGAACATTTGCTTGGTTGAGAATAGTTACAGCAGCGAATGCAACTTCACCCCAAAAGATTACAAGAGTTCCAGATTCATCTAGCATAGCTCGAGCCATTTTTTGAACTGTTTTGTTCATTCTTTCTACCACACCATTTTGCTGGGGAGTCCTTGCAATGGAGAATCGCCTTTTTATTCCATGTTGTTCACAAAAGTCAAAGAATTCATCCAAGGTAAATTCCCCTCCTCGATCAGATCTGAGGCATTTGATTTTTCGATCTGATACATTTTCAACCAAAGCTTTGAAGGCTTGGAACTTTTCAAAAGCCTCATCTTTATGCTTTAGAAGACCTATCCAACACATTCTGGAAAAATCATCAATGAACGAAATAAAGTATTCTTCTCCACGAGGTGACTTTTTCCTTGATGGTCCACATAAATCAGTATAGACAAGTTCAAGAGGCTTATTAGCTGACCATTCTTTTTCTATAAAGTGAACTCTAGTTTGCTTGCCGATTTGACATGGTTTGCATATTATATTTTCTAGAATGCTGATATCTAGAAGATCACAAACAGCCTTGAATCTACATGCTTTTCTTATTTGAGAAAAGCTTAGATGTCCCAATATTCTACGCCACAGCTAGTTTTCATCATTTTTGCTTAGATAGCACTGTTGTTGTCCTCCCTTGAGTATGTATAAGTTGTTTGGAGTTCTTTTACCTTTGATCATAGTCTCTCCTATATCAAGCTCACAAACAACACATCCATTTGATTGAAACACCACTTCATTTCCTTGATCTCATATTTGACTAAAACTCAACAAGTTATGCTTTAAACCATCTACATAAATAACATTTCCATCTTTAACCTTTTCTTCCAAGAAAGCAAAGCCTTTACCTTTTATGATATGAAGAGTGTCATTTTCAAATGAGACATTCTTTTCCTTTTCTAAGGCATTAACCTACTGATTGTAGTTTCTATTGATATTCATCTTTGGAGCAAATTGAGTATTATTTACTTGAGGTTGGTTGTGGATTCTATTCATCCTTGGAGTAAATTGAGTCTGATTTACATGGTGATCTACTTTATGCTTTTGCTGACAATTATCATATTGTTCATTGGTCTTTGTTGCATCAAGATATCTTTTGGTGGAGGTTGATGGCTTCTGTGATTGATATGCTTCTTTAGTATATCTAAGACCGGTCTTTATCAGAGGAGAATGTTGAACATTGATAATTTCATTTAAATTTTTTGATCCTTTAGCAAATCTAAGATTGAGAGATTTCATTTTCTCAAGATCCTTTCTTAGACCCACAATTTCACATTCAATTTTTTCATTGTGTTTTTCTTTTTTAACAAGTTGGTATGTCAAGGTATCTATAATCATATTCTTTTCTTCTAAGCAGATTTTGAGTTTAGATGTTTCTTCATGAAGGTCTTCTTCTTCTAAATCATCCCAAAAATTATCATCGTCATAAGCCATGAGAAGTCTTTAATCTTTTCTAGTTTCATCTTCATCACTATTAGATAAACCATTGATATCTTCATGAGTATAGTAACTCCTTTTATTCACAACTTGCTTTCTATTCCCTTTTTCATATTCCTTCCATTTTTCAAATTTATCGTTATGAGGACATTTGGCAGCATAATGACTGACTCTACCACAATAAAAGCATTTGAAGGGTGGTAACTTACCTCTAAACCTTCCAGAACCTCATTGAAGCTTTTTGAAAAAGTTTACCTCATCTTCTTCTTTTGAAAAATGTCCTAATTCATTGTGTTCTTCCTTTCCTTTTGTTGAATCTTTGAATGCAACTTCTCTCATATCTAATGGTCCTTTGTTTCTCATCTCAAAGGAAGTTAAGATTTTGTGAAGCTGCGTCATAGTGATATTCTGCAGATCCTGTTTTTCTTCTATGGTAGACACTTTGGATTCAAATTTAGCAAACAAGGATCTCAAAACTTTCTCAACTAAGGTAACTTCCTTAATTTCTTCACACAAATTCTTCATATAATTGACAACCTCATCTATACGTAGGAAGTAACTAGCTATGCTTTCATCACTATGCACCTTAACAGTTTCATACTGAATTCTGAGAGTTTGAAGCTTAGCACGTTTTACCTGAGAGTCTCCTTCGTAGCTCAGAAAGATTTTGTCCCATATTTCTTTGGATGATTTGAGATGCATGACTTTGGCAAACTCTGATTGTGACAAACTTCCAAATAAAGTATTGACAACATTGGCATTGGTTTCATATTGCTTTTTACCTGTCGTATCTATAGGAATTGTTGTTGGAAATGTATATCCTCCTTCCACAATTTCCCAGACATCCATTCCAAGCGATTGTAGATAGGTTTTGGGTCTTATTTTCCAATAAACAAAGTTGCTTCCATCGAAGATTGGTGGTATCATGGATCCCATGCTTGATTATTCATGTTGATGGATCTCCCTTCAAGCGATCAAGCTTCTTTTGAAGGACCTGCTCTGATACCAATTGTTGGACATAATATTGAGAGCGGGGTGAATCAGTATTATCATATCAATAATTTTATTTTCCAAACAGATTTATATACGCTACTCCAATGAAGTGAACTAGTGTGTACACACAACTGTGCTTAAATAAACCAGCGTATATGCACAAAAATTGTGATTTAGATAGTTTAACATGTGTTCAACTCAAACTAATATATCAGAGATTTATTAGACAATGCAGTAAAAGCAAAATAAAGCATCACACATAAGAAACACACATGAACACCAAGATTTAAGGTGGAAACCCAATGTGGGTAAAAACCACCTACTACTGTCGTCTCTATCTTATTTCAATAAAAAGAAAATATGTTTACAATATTGTACTGGTGCAAACTCATACTAGTACGCAAGCTTCTACCTGCAAAAGGTTACAACCTTCTCTCATTCTCCATCTTCTACTAGAAGGAAGCTACAACCCCCTAGCTCTTGTACTAGCTGGTATGTTTACTACTATGTAGGCACCAACCTATAGAAGGCTACGACCTTTTTTCTTCCTCCTAGGACCATGTTTCATAAATTTTTAGACTGGATACTCCTAGATCACAACACCGCAAGATGTTTCATCCAATTTTCACACCAGACCCATCAAATCCTTTTAAACTTAAACTACATCAACCAATATTCAGTTAATATGAATGATCAGATCACTAACACCAGAACTCTATGATAAACCCAAAACCCTCCATCATCATCCAGAACCAGCTGTAACCTCAAAAACCATGCATTAGAGTGTATACGCTACTTGGTTCAGCCCAACCTACGTGTATACGCCACTTCCTTTAACCCAACCTATGTATATCTCTAAAGATACTAAATCATACACTTATGAACCACGGACTATGCCAATCAGTGACATTATGAAGATCTACTATCATAAGATAGAGTTCAAAATAGATAGCAACAAGGATCATCGTTCCTTCTTAATCAACCAATCAATCAGATTCAATTTCCTTATACAACAGTTCTATGTTCAAATCTAAGAGGACTTCATTGACAGATAGCAGTAAAACAAAAGAATTTGATTAGATAGATCAGTTATATCTGAGCAAAAGCTTTTCTCTTTATATATGCTACTTGGAAGAGTCGAACCTA
This sequence comes from Pinus taeda, assembly GCA_000404065.3. Taxonomy (NCBI): domain Eukaryota; kingdom Viridiplantae; phylum Streptophyta; class Pinopsida; order Pinales; family Pinaceae; genus Pinus; species Pinus taeda. The sequence goes on from APFE030389722.1 coordinate 156,583, forward strand.
TGTGTAGACGTGCTTTGACCGAGACAAACCTACGTACAGATCTACAAATTTTCACTCAGAACTTTGTTGCAATTCCAGACTTTAGACAAACCCAGATCATGATAGATAACAAATAGAACAGGGAAAAAACATCAGATTTGGTCACAACCAATATCAGATCATTCAAGAATAAGTCATTTCAGGTCTCATGATTCCTGATCCAATGTTGAGCTCAAGGTGCACATGAATATTTCAGATCCAATCCCAAACATAACTCTGCAACATAATATATAATTCAGATAGAAGCATTCCTTAGAATATCATTGCTTGCACACCTTGGCCTAATGATCTTCTCCTCCTTATATACTCTTAGGCCTTTCTCAATACCTTGGGTCAAACCCACTTAGGACCAATACCTTGGACCCAATACCTAGGGTCAATACCTTGGACCAAAATACCTTGGACCAATTACCTTGGACCAAAATACCTTGGATCAAATACTTTGGACCAAAAACTTGGTTTTCCAACATGTACATGCTTTTCCTCCTATGAAAGTGCGTGTATACGTTATACGCTACTTTTGTTCTGTTAAACCGTGTATATACGTGCCTTGGACAAAGCGAACCAGTGTATACCTTTCTTTCTTCATTCTTTGAAGTCTGACCTATAATCCTTTGTTGTTTCCCTATTGCACTCTGAACTTTCATCTGAGTGAGTTTCCATTAAGGACAATACCTGTATCATAATTCCAATATAATGTCGATCAAATGTGTCATTCTTAACCTTAGGACCCTCACTAGCTTTGAGGAAAACTTTAACACCCTGCTGCCTACTATAACCATTATGGACAAAAACATTAAGGAGATGGGACTTTTCCTTAGAAAGGTGGTCTTCATTCGAAATCCTTAAAGCACAAGTGGCTAACATGCTGAAAACACCTATTTTCTAAGTAGGAAAATGGTGGGAACTTACATGAATATATTTCTTAGTATAAGTCTTTTTTCGATACACCTGATAGGAAAAAGAACCATCGACCTTTCTAGAAATGAGGACATCCAGGAATGGAAGGCAACCATCCACTTCACATTCCATGGTGAAATTTATGGAGTTAGATTGACTATTAAGATGCTCAAAAAATCTATCTAAATTATTGGGACCGTGCTGCCAAATAGAGCAGGTATCATCAACAAATATTTTCCAAAGTTTAGGTTTAAAAATAGTTGAGGATAAGGCTTAGGATTCAAAGTCTTCCATGAACAAGATAGCAACGATAAGGGATAGCGAGGAACCCATGGCCACCCCATAGGTTTGTTCATAAAACTCACCTTCAAAATAGAAAAAAGTAGAGGTGAGGCAAATCTCAACTAATCTAGCAGTGTCGGGATCAGTAAGGCGAAAGATTACATCAAGAGCTTCCTTGATGGGGATGTCAGTGTAAAGGGAAACAACATCAAAACTGACAAGATAGTCTCCTTGATCAAATTTCAAATCTTGCAATTCACTAACAAATGATGTGGAGTCTTTGACAAAGGACTCAGTTTGACCTACCAGGGGCTTAAGCTTCACGGCTAAATATTTGGCTAAAAGATAGGTAGGCCCACCTATTGTGTTGACAATGGATCTAAGGGGAGCCCCTTCTTTGTGAATTTTAGGGAGCCCATAGATCATAGGAGTGATAAGGTTACTCTCTATAAGCTTATGGCTAAAGGAGCCAACAGTGCTACTAGATTTAATGGCAAGAGCAACCGACATAGAAATCTTTTTCAAGGGACTTTTGTCAAGTTTTTTGTAGCTCCCGCTGTTGTTTAGGTTATCCAACATCTTCTTCTGGTAATATACCTTATCAAGGATGACAGAAGCCTGTTGAAGCCCTGAAAATCGAGTCTACAACAAGGAGGATACCCAACTAGTCAATACCTTGAAAGTAGCTTCTTTTCCGTTTGGGATGGTGGGTCTGACTGGGGATAATGGGACCAGTTTCCCAATTTGTTTGTGATGATGATAAAAATTAATGTTTTCCTTTCTAAAATATTTCTACCTAGAATGATTTTAATCTAAATCTAATCTAAAACATGCAATTTTATTCTAATAAATGGAAACATATAATTCTAAAACTATCTCAGGAATTAGCTTTTTACTTATGCAATCTAAAATAATTTCTAACAGCAATCAGTAATAAATATCATTCAATTGCTACAAGAAAAGAATTAATTAAAAATGAATTGTTTCGTATAAGAAATTAGCCGAAACAATTGTGAGAAGCATATCGCATAATAAGTTATTCATACATTTAAGCATAAACAAAATAGTCATCACTGTACAAAACTGCCAAATGATAACTCAAACATTCAAGCTTTCATATATAAACAACTGAACATAACATATTACTTGACACATAAGAAGAAATCATTAAGAGATAAAAATACCTTTGATAACAAGTCCTACTAATGAGCTTTAGCAATATAGATTTATCTTCTCCTGATTCAATATCTACTAAGAGTACAAAAATGCATTTTAGTAGCAGACATTAAACACAGATATCAATATTTCTCGTTCCATTCATTCATCAAAACCTCCTCAAAGGGTGCATAAGTGCATGTTCTGAAGAAATGTTCTTGACAAATTTCTGGACCCCTCTCTAAATGCATGAGAGGGGTTAAAATACTACTAACTAAAGGCTAAAAATAGTTTATTACAAAAGTATAGGAGGAGGTTTAAATGACCATCCTCATCTAACGCAAAAATAATTCAAAATAAAACTAAAATTGTAACTGAAAATTAATTATGCATGTATTCTCCGAGATCGCAAGCATTCAGCATCGGCTTTAGGAGTGTCAATTGGCTGACTTCTAATTTTAGTTGTCCTGCGAAAACAGAATCAGCAAGTGTTAGCGCTATATTTTTGGTAGAATTTGTAAGGCATTTCAGAGTCATGCATTGACTGTGCGGTTTAACCAAGTACTGTTAGTAAGTGTCCCAATTCAACTTGGTTAACTTCTTAATTGACTCTGCCTTTTCTTCAGCTTTCTGTCTCCAGCTTGCCTGCAGTTCTTGTGCCTTTGGGAGAAATCCCAGAGCAATTTCTGATATCAGGTTTGCTCTATGCAGATTTTCATTGACACAGTCAATGACATTACTCACCACTATCGCTACTTCTTCCACTGCCTGTTCTACCTTTTTAATCTGTGCATCCCACTTATTGAATAGGATTTCTTTGTGGCCTTAATTGATTTTAAGCAAGCCTGCTTTCTTCCTTCCTCTGGTTCCTGCCAAATCAAATAATCAAAAATTTTCTTATCAATTAAATCATAATCGAGTTGCTAGTCCATGAATTGACTTGTAATTTTATCGCTCATCTCGCAATGGGAGCTCCATTGTGATATTCTTTGGAAGAGTGCCTCTTGTTGTTGCAAGAGTTGGTCATTCAAGGCAAGGGCTTCTGAAACAAATTCTGTGACTTTGGGGTCGTCTTTATGCATTTATAACATGGCCTATAATTGATGTTCGTTTTCGGCCAAATTGCTCTGCTACCCCAGCTGCATTTGTTGAAATTCGTGTTGTAATTTTTCTAATTTCTCTTCTGCTTCTTGTTTGGCACTAGCCTATTGTAACTGTTGTTGCAAAACTAGGATTTTTTTCTTGTCTATCCTTAAGCAATAGTTGTACCTCGGGCGCTTTATTGATAGTAGCAGAAGCATAGGCTCCTTCGATCTGGGATAACATAGTTAAAATTTCGGTAAGATCAGTGGTAGTGTCTCACCAAAGGACATCTAGTTGCTCTACCTCAGGTGAGAGCACGTTGTCTAATTTTCATTTCTTTCTTTGTCTTCTTACCATTGCTTTGTGCTGCAGACTATAAAATACATCTAGAGGAGGAATCTCCTCTATCTTCAGCATGATTTCAGATGATGGGGCCATGGGAATATGCTCTGTTTCTGGAGCTTTGCTTACTGTTTCAATGACCATATATGTCATTGTCTGCACTGTATTCTTAGGTGTCTTGAGGTTCTACTCCTCGGTATTGATAAATTCATTAATGTTTCCCACTCTTTATCCAGCTCAGTTCTCACTGGCTTTGGTGGCTGGATGAGGGAAGCGGGAACCTTCACCTATGGTGTCGAAAAAACCTATTGCTCCAGGTGTTCTTTAGATTGGGCAGTGTCCCTGACTGACCCTTCACTTTTATTATGGTCACTCTTTGACCGTTTAGAGCGTTCTGGTGATTCTTTTCTAGACTTAGATCTGGAATTGTCTGTGCCCGAGCTTCCACTTAAACTTATGTTGAGAGTTGGCTCCCTTATTGGTTCTAAGCGCAACTTATCCAAGGGGATGCTTTTTAATCTCCTCTCTCTGTAGAGTTTGAATTCTTGGAATTCCGCTAGGCCAAATTGAATTTGGGCCATGTGCAAAGTGTCTTTTAGTGTGTTCTTCTACTAGAAGATGTCATCAAAGATATCATCTTCTTTAGTGAATACCTTTATTTTGACAGTCGCGGTAAAATTCTTAATTACATCAAAGGGATTGAATTGTCTCTCTGGAAATTTAAATAGTCATAGACTCAGCATGTTGTCTACTTCTCTGAAAGCATGACCTAAATCAAATAGCGAAAAGGCCCCGCAAGCCATAGGGAATTGCGGCCATATGACCTTCTTCTTGTCTTTCAATTCTTTGCTCATTCCTCCAACCCTACAAGTCTGGTAGGAAATTTCACGGGCCAATAACTTATCAGGAACATACAAGGGTAGCACATGAGGGGAAGAAATGCTTCCAAATACTTCGATGTAAGTTAAAAACTCTTCTCCCAACCATCTTCCGACAGGGAGAATATCAACTTCAGCTTCGGGGGAAAATCTTGGGCCGTCTTTATTATACAACATTCTATGAAGAGGTAACATAACTCCACCACAAATTCTGTAAAAATATGGGATAAACTTGGAATCCCACAATTCCTTATGGTAGATGTGAATGGGCAAGGGATTTTGTATAGTCCACTTACAACCTATTAGAGGAAATCTAGAAACAGAACAAATTGCATCCATGACATAAGCAGCTAAAAAGAAAGGAGGATAAACCCTCTAAGAGGGATTTCTTTTAGACTGGTAGTTCCAAATAGCCGAGGCTAAATTATCAAAAAATATCTGGGCCCAATCCATAATGGTGGTGTTAATGGCCGGATCTAATAGGGGTAGCCACTCAGATGAAAACTTGTTGATGTCAGGTCTTCCAAATAGCCTACATAGCATAGCAACGGCAAAACAATACGGGGAGGAGAGGGAACTAGTATTGTACAGGCCATGTTTGTCCTTTTTCAATGGCTCTTCCTTTGTCGACCAATTCTTGGTGCATTCCGCCAAATCTTCATTTTCCTTGGTGAACTTCTCCTTGAACTGCTTGTTGTAGCTTGCCTGCGGCTCTGGTAAATGATACTAAGTCTTAAATCTTGTGGGGTGAATGACCCAATAAGCTCCTAGCTCTGAGACTTGAATTTCCTGTCTGTTATATTAGCGTTATCCAATACTCACTTGACCATGTTTGTATAGGGAATTATTTGAGGCCTCGCTTCTATGCGGTGTAGGAATGAGCATGCAAATTCAGTAAGCAATGCTTCAGATAACCCGCGAGCGTCTGCTGTAACTGTAACATCCATAAATATGGGATTTTCTTCTTCTAGTAGAAAGTGCATGCCTTTCCAAGTGGATATGTCAGCTTCTTTGGTACAAGTGGTATCTGTGAATAAGGGCATCATCTCTATTTTCTCAGCAACCAGAGCTTTTCCCTTCTTCCCCATTATGTTCTATACACTGATATGTATATTATTTTGCTTACTGCTCCTGCAAATTTACAAGTAAGGAAAGAATAATGGTAAGTGATAAGGTGACGAGAAAGCTCTTAATTTCAAAATCATATCAAATATATCACCCTACATGAAACAACCTTTCGATCAAATCTAAATCTTTTCTCATAAATAATCATCAATAAACCACTAAGTTGACATTAATGCCCATAACTTGGTATCAGATCACGAGAAATATTTCATTGAACAATGAGCCCTGTTGATCTGTGATAAAGTGATTTTGCAATTTTCTTTGCAATATCGCAGATCGCAATATCACAGATCACCATATCGCTAATCCTTTTTGTTATCAATAATTTATTTCTTTATGTGACTACGAGATGCTTTATCGCATATCGCAGGATTGGGATGTTTTGTCTTAGGTGGTGCTTGCGACATATGACATCTGCGATGTGCAATGAATTTGTAAGGTGCATGATTTTGCATCATCGCGTCTTCGCAATTTCGAAAGTTTGTTTATATAATGTCCTCCATTACCCTTTTGCGATGCGATGTTTATTGTTAGGAGAACGATTTTATTTGAAACTTATCATAAAACTTTAATATTTTGGGTTTTGCAGATGTTTTTACTAAGTTTATGATAGTGTGTTTTATTCGAACGGAATTATAAGTGCTAGTTTTTTATTTTTTAGAAGGGTCCCCATTTATTTAGTTTTACTACTAACACTAAATAAAAAGGGGGGTTGTTGCAGGCCACAAAAATTGGTGATTCACTAGGAAGAACCAGTTATCTCTGATTATCTTTTGAATTTTCTAAAACTTCCGAAACAGAAACGTTCTCTGGAAAATCAAACTTTATTATAGAAATATAAAGTGCATCATGCTTTTAGCCATTAATGGTTGTTTGATTCTTCCGTGCTAATTATGATTATTTTCTTCCTAAAGCTAGTCATTGTATTTACATCAGCGACTACTTGGTTTATAAAGATAAAAACAAAGACATCTCTGTAGATCAGTTTTAAGTATGCCCATTTGTCATAGGTAGAGCCTCTATTGCAACAGGCGTTCATAGCCTCGACAGGGTTACCTGTTACCCAGCAATGATCATGTATCCTACTTCGAGAAGTAAACAATTTTCAAAGATAAATCCATATCCACACTTATTGTTTTTGTTTTAATTTAATTCTTAAAGAAAAATGTCTTGGTTTGGTAGCCAAATTATGACAGTGCCATTCACTTGATTTATAACTTTGTTGAACAAGCTAGCTCGTGATGAGACCCCTTGTCTTTTGATTTCAACAATCTTGAGTCATTGCCTTGTTTTGGTGTGTAGTTTTGGCAATGTCAACAAATTATAATCTCTATGATCATGATAAGTCAGCTCGTGATGAGACCTCTTATTCTTTAAGTCTATAGTGTGTCATCGGTTTACTCCTTGAAACTTGTAATTTCCTAGGTGGGGAGGAAGTCATTGGTTCCTTAAGATTAGCTCTGGACAACAATTATAGAGTTTTTGAATACAACTTTTCTACAGAGAACCTTAGTTTTTTTACTGATGTTTTTCATGACTAATATAAAACATATTCCCAGTAAAGGTTGTTTTTTATCAAAATTCATAAGGTTGAAACTAGTAAAATTTTCAAGCTTGTGGCATTTGACTGTATCTTTCAATAATAATGATTGATTTTCCAAATCAATTCTATTTATACAAGTGAAAAAACAAAATTTAAAAGAAACACCTATCTTTTTCGTGAAATCCAAAGGTAACCATTTACAACCTATTTTACTATGAAAATAAAGCTATAAACAATAATTTACAAAAATAGAAGAGATCATCTTCTATAGAAATTATTTTTTAAGGATCTACCCATTAACAGGCAAAGATTCTCTTTTCCCTGCTAAATCTTGCAACATGAAAGTTGATGGACCTATAATTTCAACAATTTGGAATGGTCCAAGTCACATTCGTTGGAATTTAGAATGTTTGCCTTTTTCTTCGTGAGCCTTATCCCATTTTAATACTAAATCTCCAATTTGAAAATCCTTCCTAGATACCATGTTTGAATCGAAGGAAGCCTTTACTAATGCTTGATGATGAGCATGTGTAATTTTAGCATGTTCTTGTTGCTCTTCTGGTTTAAGGATTTGTAGTTGTCTTAGTTGTAAGGATGAAGATGGTGTTTCCTCAATAAATTGAACTAAGGCTAAAGAAGGAATTGCTAGATGAGTTGGGAGAACTACTTCTTTCCCATAAACTAAATTAAAGGGAAAAGTGTTGATGGAAGCCTTTTGAGTTATTTGGTCTGCCCACAGAGCATACATCAAATATTTGTGCCAATTTTTATGATTCTGATCAATGGTTCGCTTAATGATTCTGATTAAGTTTTTATTTGTTGATTCGGCCAACCCATTCCACTGGGGGTAATACTTGGAAAAATATTTAAGCTTAAAACCTCTTTTAAGTGCAAATTCAGTCATAGCATTGCCAGAAAAATATGATGCATTGTCAAACATTAAAGCAAAAGGTAAACCAAACCTGGTAATTATGAACTGATCTATAAAATCGATGATATGTTCAGCGTTAGCTGTCTTGAGAGGAACTTCTCTTACCCATTTAGTAAAATAATTTGTAGCTGTAAGGATGTACCTATGCTGTTTAGAAGAGTGAGGAACGATCTCACCTATTATATCCAATCCCCATTGATCAAATGGTTGATCAATATTGAATGGTTGCAATGGAAATGATGGTTTTTTCTGTCTTCCAGCAGTAGTTTGAAAAACTTGACATTTTCTTACATAGCTATGTGCATCTTTAAATAGTGTAGGCCAATATTATCCTGCGCGCAAAATTTTATGTGTTGTTGCATATCCCACATAATGTCCACTTTCTGGTCCATCATGGAGTTCCTGTAATACTTTTTCAACTTCAGATTTCTCAAGACATCGTAGAGGAACGGAATCATAATTCTTCTTAAAAAGCACATCGTTTACGAGTTGATATTGCTTGGCTTTCAATCTTAGGGCTCTTTTCTTTGTATAATTCAGATTTGAAGGAGCATATCCATTTTTTAAATAAAACATGATATCAGCATATCTCGATTCAATATTGTTTAGGCTTACCTCATACATTTGTACCTCTTGGTTTGGAGATGGTATTTCAGAAATAAGTGATGCTCCATCCAACATCTTGCAAAAGCCTTGACCTTTTACAATATTTTCTGGCTTGATCTCAGCATTGTATTCTTGTAGGGGAGTGACCCAATTTGCTCTCTTTTCACCCACGTCTTTTTGCACTAAGAGATTGCTTACTGCTCGAAATGGCACTATTATCTTTGTATGGGTCTTAAGAAGAAAGGGTCTAAAATACTTGATCGCTTTGAAAATAGAATAAGGTTGTTTCTCAACGTCAGAATAATTCAATTCAGTGCCTTGCAAATTTGAACTAAAGAAGGCAATTGGGGCTTCCGCCTTGTCTTGATTGGCTTGCGTGAGTATTGCACCATATGAATTCTTGGAGGAAATCACTTGTCTAATCAGATTGAACGCTTCATACTCTAATTGGCCCCATTTAAAGAGTGAATTTTTCTTGATAATTTCTTGTAATGGCGACACAATTCTTGAGAAGTTTGGAACAAATATTTTAACAAAATTAATTTGGCCAAGGAAGGATTGCATGGCTTTTTTATTATGTGGTAAGGATATTTCGGAAATTTCCTTAATTCTATCTGGATCAATATGGATTCTAGATTTTAAAACTATAAATCCAAGAAGTTTCCTTCACTTAATGCAAAAAAGGACTTTTTTGGATTAAGTGAAATCCCATACCTTTGACAACGTTGGAAGATCTGCTTTAAATCTCTAAGGCGATTACCATGTTTTTAAAAATATATTGTTATGTCATCCAAGTAAATCACCACTAATTTGTTTACTAATCCCTTAAATGTGATATCCATGGCCCTTTGAAATGTGGCACCAGTGTTAATCAGCCCAAAAGGCATATTTTGATATGCATAAGTATCCCATTTGGTTCTGAATGTGATTTTTAGCTGATCGTCAGGATGGACCAAAACTTGGTTGTAGCCAGAGAAACCATCTAAAAAGGACATTAATTCTAATCTTGCAACCGCTTGCAATATTTGTTTCATAGGAGGCAAGGGAAAATCATCCTTTTGGCAAGCTTTGTTAAGATTCTGAAAGTCAATACAAATTTGAATGTCTCTATTTTTCTTTCTGACTGGAATCAAATTGGAAACCCATCTAGAATGTCGAACGGGAAAAATAATTTTGGCTTTCAATAATTTATTGAGCTCAGATTTAATCTGAATTTCTAGATTAGGATGGATCTTCCTCAACTTTTACTAGGCAAGTTTTTTATCAGCTATCATTGGGATAGTATGCCGAATGATTGAAGTGTCATTAGTCTTAAGGTCATTGTAATTCTAGGCAAAGACACTTTTATACTATTTCAAGAGTCGGACAAAGGTTAATTTTTCTTTTGGGGCTAGGCCAAGACCTAGGTTGATGTTTTGTGGCTTGATATTCATTCCTAGATTTACTAATTCATAGTTTAGAGTTGAAATCTGAAGTTTTGAATTGGTAGACACTTTAAATCTATCTTTCTTATCATATAGGTCTTCCAACTTGTCTACAGATTTTGGTATGGCATTATTCGTGCTCTCTTGTTGTAACTGCTTGTCATGTTGGTCTTTATCAATTATATGATTAGTGTAAGATCCTTCTGATGTCAGGAAACTTACAATATCAGGGTCATCGTTAAAAATTCTCCAGTTGGTAACATTATCAGGGATGGAGGGCCTAAAGATCAATTCGATCGAGAATCTGTCTAGGCTATAGTCTTCTGAGGGAATGAGCTTGGAAGCTACATTAGCCAAGAGGTCAGCACTAGCATTTTGAAGTCTAGGAATGGATGAAATATTGAATGTTATAAAATGTTCAGTCAGATCTTACACTAAAGATTGATAATGATTTAATGACCTGATAGACAATGTATAGTCTTTCGTGTATGTTTAATAACAATTTTAGAGTCTCCAATGACTTGTAGATACTTGATGTCTAGTCTGATTGTCTTGTATAGCCCTTGTAATAGAGCTTCGTATTCTACAGTGTTGTTTGGGCAATCAAACTCAAGTCTACATGTTAGCATAGTTTTATTCCCTTCTAGACTAACTAATACACATCCTGCTCCTACTCCATCATTAGACTTAGAACCATCAAAAAATAATTTCCAAAACAAAGAGTTATTTACAGGACTATCTACAAAATTAACACATTTAGAACTATCTGTTTGAGAAACGTTTTCTACTTGACACAGAACAGAATGTTCTAAATAAGGCAAAGTATGAGCATTAAAATTTCCTAAGAAAGAGTCAACAAAATAGTTGCCAATTATATTGTTGTTGTATCCTATAGGTTCATTTTCTCCTTCCAATTCTGTCACTATGTATTTTTTATGTCTTTCTCGCTCAACATTTATCTGATTTGGTTTACCATTGTAAGGTAGCCACATGTGTGACCAATCGATCACAATGTATCCATGAATTTTTCAGACCAATCCCTAATAAGAATTAAACCATAAAATTCAGGAATGTCTGCAACTAAAATATCAATGACTTGACATACCTTTGGATTTGATGACAACCTTATGGTAACTTGTTTAAGTTCACTAATTACTTCAACCTGCAATAAGTCCAGCTAAGCTATGTACTGCATATTTTTAAGGATGGACGTTTAACTTTGCACATATTTTTTTAGGCAAAATATTAGATGAAGCTCCTGAATCTACCAAACAATTATGCAAGTTTTTATTGAAAATTTCGTAGGTAAGAAGGAATGGGAGAGTATGGGATTTTGACCTACCTCCAATTAAAGCAATATCATTTGGGTCAACTTTATTTTCCATGTTAGTTGGAGGTCTTCCCATCTCATAAGAAGCTTGCGAGATTACAGCGGCAGGAAGAGGTGCAATGAGTATTGCATGTAAATCTTTCAAAAGTAGCTTCTGTTGATGTTTTAATTTGCACAGTTCTTGAAAAGTAATGTTAGCCCTAGTATTCTTCATGTCTTTAACGATATTATACTCCATCTTATCAGAAACAATCAGTGTTTTAGATGGAGTTGATGAATCGGATTGGACTGGGCTTGTTTGAGTCACTTTTGGTGATGATTTATTACCTACGACTTTATCCTTGGATATCGAGCTTACGCTCTTCTGTTTAGAACTAGGTTGTGGAGGATCGAGTTGATTTCCACTTCTGGTACTGACTGGTGATGCCTCTTAATCCTCTTCATCAGGTAGAATGAAGTCCCACATTCCCTGTAGCTCTAAAACTTCATCTTCATCAATAGGTTCTTCATTAGAAACTTCATCTTCTTCTCCTTCAGATTCTACATTTGTTATAGCATTGAGAGGCTTCGAATCAGTTGAAGGATTTTTTCTATAAGGCTTGTAGGGTTTCTTAGAAGAAGTCTCTGCTACTTGTCTTTTAATGTCAACCATTTCTTTAGACATGGTTTTTAAAACTTTCTGTAATCTTTCTAAATCAAATGGGTCCCTTAATTTATTTTTCTTAGGATCATATTTAAAGGTAACCATCTTAGATTTTCTTTCATCAACAGCATTTTTCTTTTCTAAAGCTAAGATACGTTTTTCTACCACTTTCGCTTCCTTCATGTTTTCGGCCAATGTTGTCTTGGAAGGCCTATCAATAAAGATCGCTATGTTCGATGGTAAAGTAGATATGTACCATTCACTTCGAACTTATTCACTAGGCATGGAAGTGGTCGGAATTTTATTCAAAAAGCTTGTTGAAACGCGAGTTAAAACCTTTGATAGGTTCTCTCAATTCAGTATTAAGATTTGATAGATCGTTGATCATTATTTCCATAGACCTATCATCGCCATACTTTGTCAAGAATTTCTCTTGGAAAATGTCCCAACTAGTAATATCCCTTATGGTAATGAAAAATACCAGGATTCGGCTGCTGCTTGTAAAGTATAAGGAAAAAGTCTAACAACAGAATCTTCATTTGTAACTCTATTTAAATTTATTGATAACATAAATTTGTTTATGTGTTCTTCTGCTAGCATGCCTGCTTTAGGATTAAACTTGGGCAGCCATTTTTCAGGATGGGTTGGTAATTGACTCAAGGGCGTAGGCATTGAGACTGCCCCTAGATTATTCCATGGGTTTTGAGCCATCGTTGAACTACTAATAGAGGAAAGCGCAGAGGAAGTTCCTTATGGTAGGGATGAGGACGTTAAAGTTCCAGTAATCTGAGGGACAACAATATGAAGTGGAGGGGTGGATGGTTGACTTTACAATGGAGAAGTTGGAATGGATGTTGACGATGAAAGAGTCTCACTATCAGACCCTTGAGGTGAGTTCCTTGCTCTTTTCCTTTTAGGTAGAGGTAATTTAGTTGGTTCAATACCAAACTTTTCACTCTGTAATTTGGTAAGAGGATGATAAGGATTGTATTGCAAAGTCACACTACCTTGAGATAATTCAGACTCTTGCGGTGATATGGAAAATCCTTGAAGCTTATGGATCAAAGACTCAATTCCAGGAGGTTCAATAGTAGATATGCCTGAAATGTTTGGGTTTGTGGCAGTGGTTGTTGTTTACTCAACTTCTCTCTTAAGATTCAAGACTCAGAATGCGATGGAGAAGTCAGGGGAGATGTTGAAGGCGATTTACTCTCAAAATGGTATTTAGATTTATATTTACTAGCCATTCATAGTATGAGCCCTCCTTCTAGTGCCAAATATGTTGAAGCCCCGAAAATAGGGTCTACAACAAGGGGGATACCCACCGAGTCTGGACCTTGAAAGTAGCTCCTTTTCTATTTGGAATGGTGGGCCCGACTGGGGATAATGGGACCAATTTCCCAATTTGTTTGTGATGATGATAAAAATTGATGTTTTTCTTTCTAAAAGATTTCTACCTAGAATGGTTTTAATCTAAATCTAATCTAAAACATGCAATTTTATTCTAATAAATGGAAACATATAATTCTAAAACTATCCCGGGAATTATATTTTTACTTCTACTATCTAAAATAATTTCTAACAGAAATCAGTAATAAAGATCATTCAATTGCTACAAGAAAATAATTCATTCAAATTGAACTATTTTGTATAAGAAATTAGCCAAAACAATTGTGAGAATCATATCGCATAATAAGTTATTCATACATTTAAGCATAAACAGAATAGTCACCACCGTAAAAAGGTGCCAAATGATAATACAAACATTCAAGCTTTCATAAATAAACAATTGAACATAAAATATTATTTGACACATAAGCAGAAATCATTAAGAGATAAAAGTGCCATTGATAACAAGTCCTACTCATGAGCTTTAGCAATATAGACTTATCTTCCCCTGATTCAATATCTACTGAGAGTACAGAAATGCATTTTAGTAGTAGACATTAAACACAGATATCAATAAATCTCATTCCATTCATTCATCAAAAACTCCTCAGAGGGTGCAGAAGTGCATGTTCTAAAGAAATTTTTTTGACAAATTTTTGGACCCCTCTCTAAATGCATGAGAGGGGTTAAAATACTACTAACTAAAGACTAAATAGTTTATTTCAAAAATATAGGAGGAGGTTTAAATGACCATCCTCATCTAAGGCAAAAATAATTCAAAATAAAACTATAACTATATCTGAAAATTAAATATGCATCTATTCTCTGAGATCGCAAGCATTCAACATCGGCTTTAGGAGCGACAGTCGGCCGACTTCCGATTTTGATTGTCCTGCGAAAACAAAATCAGCAAGTGTTGGTGCTATCTTTTCGATATAATTTGTAAGGCATTTCAGAGTCATGCATTGATTGTGCGGTTTAACCAAGTACTACCAGTAAGTGTCCCAATTCAACTTGGTTAACTTCTTAATTGACTCTGCCTTTTCATTAACTTTCTGTCTCCAGCTTGTCTGCAGTTGCTGTGCCTATGGGAGAAATCATGGAGTAGTTTCTGATATCAAGTTTTCTCTATGAAAATTTTCATTAACACAATCAATGACATTGCTCGCCGTTGTCGTTGCTTCTTCCACTGCCTGTTCTGCCTTTTTAATTTGTGCATCCCACTTACTGAACAGCATTTCTTTGTGGATTTATTGATTTTGAGCAAGCCTGATTTCTTCCCTTCCTCCGATTCCTGCCAAATCAAATAATTCAAAATTTTCTTATCAATTAAATCATAATCAAGTCGCAAGTCCATGAATTTACTTGTAATCTTATCGTTTATCTCTCAATGGGAGCTCCATTGCGATATTCTTTGGCAGAGTGCCTCTTTCTGTTGCAAGAGTTGGTCATTCAACGCAAGGGATTTTGAGACAAATTCTGTGACTTTGGGGTCGTATTTATGCATTTCTAACATGGCCTGTAATTGATGTTCCTTTTCGGCCAAATTGCTCTAATACCTCAGCTGCATCTGTTGAAAGTCCTGTTGTAATTTTTATAATTTCTCTAGCTAGTTGGCACTAGCCTACTATAATTGTTGTTGCAAAACTAGTATTTTTTCCTCTCTATCCTTAAGCAATAGTTGTACCTCAGACACTTTATCGATAGTAGCAGAAGCATAACTCTTGTGATCTGGGATAACTTAGTTAAATTTTCAGTAGGATTAGTGGTAGGGTCTCGCCAAAAGACATCTAGCTGCTCTACCTCAGGTGAGAGCATGCTGTCTAATTTTCATTTCTTTCTTTGTCTTCTTACCACTGCTTTGTGCTACGGATTATAAAATACATCTAGAGGAGGAATCTCCTCTATCTTCAACATGATTTTAGATGATCGGGTCATGGGAATATGCTCCGTTTCTGGAGCATTGCTAATATTTCAATGACCATATATGTCATTGTCTGCACTGTATTCTCAGGTGTCTTCATGTTCTGCTCCTTGGTATTGATCAATTTATTAAATTTTTCCCACTCTTTATCCAGCTCAGTTCTCACTGGCTTTGGTGGTTGGATGAGGGGAGGAGGAACCTTCACATGTGGTGTCGACAAAACCTGTTGCTCTGGGTGCTCTTTAGATTGGGTAATATCCCTGACTGACCCTTCACTTTTATTATGGTCACTCTTGGACCGTTTAGAGCATTCTGGTGATTCTTTTCTAGACTTAGATCTGGACTTGTCTGTACCCGAGCTTCAACTTAAACTGACACTGGGAGTTGGCTCCCTTATTGATTCTAAGCGCAACTTATCCAAGGGGATGTTTGCTAATCTCCTCTCTCTATAGATTTTGAATTCTTGGAATTCTGCTAGGCCAAATTGAATTTGGGCTATGTGCAAAATGTCTTTCAATGTGTTCTTCTACTAGAAGATGTCATCAAATAGATCATCTTCTTTAGTGAATACCTTTATTTTGACAGTTGTAGTAAAATTCTTAATTACATCAAAGGGATCGAATTGTCTCCCTAAAAATTTAAACAGTCGTAGACTCAGCATGTTGTCTACTTCTCTGAAAGCATGACCTAAATCAAATAGTGAAAAGGCCTCGCAAGCCATAGGGAATTGCAGCTAGACGGCCTTCTTCTTGTCTTTCAATTCTTTGCTCATTCCTCCAACCCTACAGGTCTGGTAGGCAATTTCACGGGCCAATAACTTATCAGGAACATACAAGGGTATCACATGAGGGGAAGCAATGCTTCCAAATACTCTGCTGTAAGTGAAAAACTCTTCTCCAAACCATCTTTCGACAAGGAGAATATCAACTTCAGCTTTGGGGGAAAATCTTGGGGTGTCTTTATTATACAACATTCTATGAAGACGTAACATAACTCCATGACAAATTCTGTAAAAATATGGGATAAACTTGGAATCCCACAATTCTTTATGGTAGACCTGAATGAGCAAAGAATTTTGTATAGTCCACTTCCAACCCATTAGAGGAAATCTAGAAACAAAACAAATTGCATCCATGACATAAGTAGCTAAAAAGAAAGGAGGATAAATCCTCTGAGAGGGAGTTTTTTAGTCCGGTAGTTCCAAATAGCTGAGGCTAAATTATCAGACAATATTTGGGCCCAATCCATAATAGTGGCATTAGTGGCTGTATCTAATAGGGGTATCCACTCGAATGAAAACTTGTTGATGTCAGGCCTTCCAAATAGCCTACATAACATAGCAGCAGCAAAACAATACGGGGAGGAGAGGGAACCAATACTATACATACTATGTTTTTCCTTTTTCAATGGCTCTTCCTTTGCCGACCAGTTCTTGGTGCACTCCACCAAATCTTCATTTTCCTTGGAAAACTTCTCCACAAACTACTTCTTGTAGCTTGCCTGCGGCTCTTGTAAATGATACATAAGTCTTAAATCTTGTGGGGTGAATGACCCAATAAGCTCCTGGCTCCGAGACTTGAATTTCATGTCTGTTATATCGGCATTGTCCAATACTCACTTGACCATGTCTGTATAGGAAAGTATTTTAGGCCTTGCTGCTATGTGATGCAAGAATGAGCATGCAAGTTCAGTAAGTGATGCTTCAGATGACCCGCGAACGTTTGTTGTAACTGTAACTTCCATAACTCTGGGGTTTTCTTCTTCCAGCAAACTATACATGCCTTCCTAGGTGGATATGTCGGCTTCTCTGGTACAGGTGGTATCTGTGAATAAGGGCATCATCTCTATTTTCTAAGCAACTGGAGCTTTTCCCTTCTTCCCCATTACGTTCTGTACACTGCTCTGTATATTATTCTACTTGTTGCTCCTGCAAATTTACAAGTAAGGGGATGCTCTGTAAGCGAGGTTTTGAAGAGGGTCCATGGCGAAGCTAGGGTTTTCCTGTGAATGGCAGACCTGTAACTTTATGCAAGCTAGGCCTGCCTCAGACCACGCAGGTGATGAGATGTGACAGGCATATCTCACCTGTCAGGGCCTTGTTCCCCATTTGGACTTTTTCGAACCAGCATTGAATAGCGTCGTCCGAGGTAGGAAAACGGCTTGGTTTTAACCCCAACCAACATGCAGGTTAAGTTTTTTCTTTTTTTTTTACACAGCACGACAAGGTTTACTTTTGATCTGCCACGGGTTTCCAGTTTCAGCGGTGTGGGGCTAGGGTTTGGTTTAAACAGCAAGGATGGGGCTCGATCATGATTTTGTGGATTTAGATCCGGTGCCAGAGGACCTTCTCACTGTATGGGGGCATGAAATTTCAGCCCAGAACCTTGAACACCTTTTTCCCAAAGCGAGTGTGAAATTTGGTTTTCCAAACAAAGAACAAGGTGCTCTCCCTGACTTGGCTGATGATCGGAAGGTTGATTTCGTTGTTTCATCCATAAGGGGTGGCTCTTCCAGAGGTGAAAGTTTTGGTAGGGATTTCATTGTTGTTCACAGGCCTCCTTCCCTATCCTTGGGGTCCGATCTCTCAGATTTTCCCCCTCTCACAGGAGGACTACAGGATGTGGTGGCAAGTTATGGACTGCATGTATCGAAAGGGCCTTTAGCTACAAATGATAAGGCCAAAAAAAGGCTCGTCACAGGAGAAGGGTTTCCCTGGGTGTTAGGAAGTGATTTTAGGGCCCCAGATCAAAGCAAATAGCCGGATTCAATCTCTAGGTGCTTGGAAGATCTCTATGCTCCAGTGAGTCAGGCTCGATCTCAGAAGGATAATCAGGTCAGAGATATAGGCCATGGACCTGGAATTGGAATCCATCAAGAGATATTGGGAGTTGGAATAGAGGCGAGCTTTCAAGGGGCTCTCGAATCTTAGGTCACCACAGCTGCTGAGAAGGGACAGAAAGCAAAGGAGCCCTTGCTTGAGGGTTCAGAGAATTATGACATTAGTGCAAATAGTGATAAGGAGGACAGGAGCCAGGGGCTGCCCAGTGTAGAGGGTTTTGAAGCATGACCATCAACGGAACCAGGGGTGGGTGATGTGTAGACGACGGTGGTGGGGGTCAAAGCGCAAAAAGTAGAGTTCTATCATAAAAAAGGAGCTTTGGCCTTGTTGCACCCTGGGAGTGGACATCCGGGTAGAAGAATCTATGGTAACCTCTAAGTCTAGACTAGTAGGTAGAGTGCGTGGGAGAAAATACATGGCTGATTATATCCGAGACTGGGTTCAATCAGAATGTACAAATGCGCCAGGAAAACTAGTGGAGACTAAATCCCTGGAAAGAGGTTGGTTTACTCTACGTTTTGCCCATAAAGATCATGTTAATTGGGTTCTTGACAGGAATTGGTGTTTTAGCAAACGTCTAGTCCTCCTTCGCAGATGGACTCCTTTGTTTGATGCCCAGATAGAAAAAATGAATGAATCTCCAGTCTGGGTTAAATTGCTAGGGCTTCCTCTTCAGTTTTGGTTTGATTCGGTTTTCACTTCCATTGGGAACACTCTGGGTAAGTTTCTGGAGGTTGACAGGTCCATTGAGAAAACTGATGATCTTAGTGTGGCACGGATTCTTATGAGTCTAAATCCCCGAGAAGGGCTTGCAGATGCCATGACGTTAAAATACAGAGAGATGGAGTTCCTTCAAAAGCTGGATTATGAGAATTTGCCTTTCTGATGCCACAGATGCCATAAATATGGGCATCTGGCCAAAGAGTGCCCTCTGGGACATCGCTGTAGAAGAAATCCTTTTAAAGTGACCAAAAAGCCAGTGGTTTTTCCTGCTCTTGACCCAGGCTTGGATGCCCCACAGGAACCCATGGAGGAAGACTTAGAGGCCGGCTTGGAGATCGTGACATCAAGCACCCCTATGTAGCAACCTGTTCCCGATCTGCTCCCTATGAACGCACCCGCGTTGACCACCTCTCAGGCTACTTAAGAAGCTGAGACAGCAGGGGCTTCACAGGCGGGTATGCCACTATCTCCCCCTTTTTCCCTTTGCTCTTCTATTTTAGCTTCTATCTATGCTGGTTCTGAGCCTGGTCCCTCCAGGCAGCTTCAGATGGAGTTCTCCTCTTTGAACTTAAATTCCCACCCAGTTGACAGCCTAGTTGTCTTGGTGCCTTTGCCTTCTGGTGTCCCTTATCCTTCCCCGGTTGAACCCCTGGTCCCTTATGAATCTTTGCAGACGGTACCCTCCTCTGTTGTTCCCTGCTATAACCTGAGATCGTTGGCAAATCATCATGGGAAAGACACAGCTCTTGGTGGTCTAGAGTAGGACTTGGTGCCAATTGGACCCAGAAAATTGAGAGGGAGGAAATAAAATATTTTAAAGGCTCAGAGCATCAAAGCCACCCCCCTGACATTTTGAAATGATCCTTATTTCCTACAGCTATAGGGGGTTAGCTAGTCAGCCCAAAAAACTAGCTTTGAGGGATTTGATCAGACAAAATAACCCAGACATTCTTATGCTTCAAGAAACTCTTGGTAAAGGGGAGGAAATTATATCTCTTTTATCTAAATTGCTTCTTAGTTGTCTCTTTCAAGCCCTTGATGCAAATGGTCACTCTGGGGGGGTGGTCACAGGCTATAAAGTAGGAAATCTCATGGAAATCTTTGCTTGGGGGTATGATCACTCTCTAGCAATGGAGCTTTACTCTAAGGAGCTTTGTCTACCTCTTCTTCTCCTTAATGTTTATGGGCCTTGTTAGGAGAGGGAGCTATTCTGGTCTTCATTTTTTCAAAAATATTTTCTTGCCCACCTTAATCTAATCATTGGAGGGGACCTCAATTTCTCTCTGGGGGTCTCGGAATCTTGGGGAGCAAATGCTCGTGCAGACCCTCTTTCAGACTTTTTCCTTTCCAAGATAGCCTCTTCCCATCTGGTCAATCTTACACTCCCCAAATCTAGACCTACTTGGCAAAATAAAAGAGTGGGTGATGACTGGGTGGGTAAGAAATTGGACCGTTTTCTCATAGGTGAAGATTTATCTGAAAAATTGTCCATTTTTCAACATTGGGTGGGTGAAGGGGGCTTGTCCGACCACTTCCCAATTCTAATGGAGGCAAAAGGAACTCTCAAAAAACCTAGGTACCCTTTCAAATTCAATGCCTCTTGGCTTGTCGATGACTCCTTTGAAACTCTCTTTCATACTACTTGGAGGAAGGATGGGCCAGCTAATGAGGAGGGGCTGAGTCAGAGTAAGGCTTTCATGAATAACCTAAAACGTTTGAAGACTGTAACTAAAGCCTGGGTTCTTCAAAAGACATTAAAGGAAGATGAGGAGTTAAGGGTTATAAATGTTGAACTTGAGCTTTTGGAAGATCTGGAAGGTGATGTCTATGCCACCTTGGACTCTCGAGACAAAATCTAGAAGCTTGAAGCAACTAGAAGAAAAATTCTTCAGGTAAAGGAGGAAAGTTGGCGATTGAAGAGAAGGGCTTTCTGGCTCCAAGTGGGGGATGAAAACACAAAATTCTTCCAGCAATATGCCAAAGGAAGGAAAAATTTAAATACCATTTGGGAAATGCCAAAAGAGAATGGGGAAAAGGCTCAGTCCTTTAAAGAGCTTGCCTCTCTTGGGGTTGCCTACTTCAAAGATCTGTTTAGAGCTCCAGCAGAAGCTTCTATTGCTGAAGTTATAAGAGTAGCTCAATTCTTCCCAAGCTTCATTGATGAAGAAGGCAATGATCTTTTGATGTCCCCAGTCTCTAAAGATGAAGTGGAAGTTATTCTAAAGTCGATGCAGAAAGAGAAAAGCCCAGGACCGAATGGTTGGATGGTGGAATTCTTCCTTCACTTTTTTGATGCCTTAGGCGAAGATCTGACCGCGGTGGTGGAAGAATCCAGGGTCTCAGGTTTGGTCTACCAGCCCTTCAATGCTACCTTCCTGACCCTCATCCCAAAGTCTGACCACCCCTCTTCCTTTAATGATTTTCACCCCATTTCACTGTGCACCTACTTATAGAAGGTTATTGCAAAAATTGTTGCCTCCAGGCTAAAACCTTTCCTCTCCAAAAACATTTTCTTGGAACAATTTGGCTTTCTGGATGGAAGACAAATTCATGAGGCTGTTGGAGTAGCTCAGGAAACCCTTCACAGCCTCAAAAAGATTCGGAAAAAAGGGGCCATCATCAAAATAGATCTTTCTAAGGCATATGACAGAATCAACTGGATGTATCTAAGGCTTCTCCTAACGCACCTTGGGTTCAAGTATGACTTTGTGAGATGGATTATGGGGTGTGTTTCTTCAACCTCGATTGCTGTCCTAATCAATGGTGCTGCTTCGGATTTTTTCAATCCTCAAAGGGGTCTGCGCCAGGGATGTCCTCTCTCCCCACTGTTGTTCCTACTCACAGCTGAAGAATTAAACTTAATGATCAAAGCGACAAAGAGACAGGATGATCTGAAAGGGATTGAGGTTGGACTTAATCTTTGGGTAACTCACCTCTTATTCATAGATGATATTCTATTATTTTGTGATGGGATCCGGGATGACTGCCACTGCATTATAAGGATTCTAGAAATTTTCCTAAAAGCCACAGGTCTGGTCATAAATGATCAGAAATATTCCATCACTATTGTAGGGCTCTCACTTTCTGAAGTGAACAGAGCAAAAGAGCTACTCTCTTTTGAAGCAAAGTCCCTTCATGACCTCTTCAAATATCTCAGTTTTTTTCTTAAACCTGACTCCTACAGGGTTCAAGACTGGTCTTGGCTTTTGGCGAAAATTGAGGACAGAATGAAACATTGGAGCTTTAAATGGTTGTCAAGGGCTGGTAGGTTAGTTTTGATTAAATCTGTGGTTTTGGCCATCCCTGTATATTGGGCTAGTCTCACCTGGGTGCCAAAATGTATTCTGCTGAAAATAAACAAAATCTACAACAGGTTCTTATGGACTGGACAGAAAAAGGACCATGTTACTCCCTGGGTCGCATGGGATAAAATTGTCAGACCAAAATGTTGGGGTGGATGGGGGATAAAGGACTTGTTTCCTTTCTCTCCATCATTAGCTTCTAAATTAGCCTGGAGGCTGGTAGTTTCGGACAATATTTGGACTGTTGTGACTAGAAGAAAGTATATTGACCCAATCTCTCCTTTGGAATGGATCAAACAACCCATCAAATCATCAAAAAACACCTCTGTTATCTGGAAAGCTTTGGTGGAAGCTGTACAGATTATTGAAAAAGGGTTGGCATGGAAACTAGGTGATGGCAGCTCAGTAAGGCTTGGAAGAGATCCGTGGGTGGGCTGCCCGGACTCAAACGCCCTCTCACGAGATCTGATCAAACATCTAAATAGCACAGGCTTTTTCTTTCTCTGTCAAATTGCTAATCCTATAAACTCATCTATTTGGCGACAAGAGTGGTTATCAGGGGATTTCCTCGCCCTAGAAGGAAGATGGCAAGAGGAATGGAGGGCTTTCCGTGCTGGTCTACTGAACTCTCACATTCGTATTACCAATGAGCCAAACGAGCTGAGATGGGTGGATTCACAAATGGGCTTCTACTCTCCTAAGAAGGGATATGACTGGCTTATGTCCCGAAAGGGGTGGGAGGAACCAAATTGGTGGGCCAAGCCACTATGGAAACTAAAAGGGCTAGCCAAGACTCGGTTTTTTTTCTATTGTGTTCTACAAGGAAAAGTACCCACTTGGGATTTTCTCCAAAAAGGGGGAAAAATGGCCCCAGGTGGTGTTCTTTGTGTAAGGAGAGTGAGGAAACTCCCCAGCATATCTTCCTTTCCTGTACCTTTTCTAAAATCCTCTAGAATGAAATGCTACGATTGACTAATATCCCTTTAAGTTGGGAGGGGGAGGAGATTTCTGAGGCCTGGAACAGCTGGTGGCAACACACTCCCAATGATAAAGTTAGAACGTTTCCCTTATTGGTTATGTGGGGAATCTGGCTTGCCAGAAACTGCATGATTTTCATAGATACTTTCTTTTCCCATTGCCCGATTAGCAGCAGAGGGAGTGGCCATTTATGAAAACATACCCTCTCCCTCCTCTTCTCAGTGTACCAGGCCTGTCAGATAGAAGAAATAAAGGGCTCCATCCTGTGGGCTTACTTCAATGGGGCCTCAAATATGAATAAGAAATGCGGCGCTGGTCTGGTTATCCACTTTCGCTCGGGGATTCTCCTCAAAGCATCCATTGGACTTGGCACTGGAAAAAATAATTTTGTTGAATTAAAAGCCTTACATTTGCTTCTTTGCTGGCTCTCTTTGCACAATGAGCGTGAGGCTCAGATATTTGGTGACTCTCTGAATACAATCAAGTGGTCCAATGGAATGCATCATTACAGGAATTTTCGTTTAACTCCTTTGCTTAATGATATTGTTTGACTTAAAATTTGTTTTTCTGAGCTTCAAATTTGTCATATTTTCAGGGAAAGAAACACAGAAGCAGACAGCCTTTCTAAAAAAGGCACTGAGCAATATTTGGGCGCATGGTCAGTAGAAGAAGTGGTGGACAGGGTGGAAAGGCAACTTTCTCCTCCAGTTTTTGCATAACTTGTGAGCTGCCCATAGTTCTCTTTCACTTTCCAATTTTCTATTTCTTTGTATATACTGCTACAAAAACTTTTATGTTATTATATAAACTGTAACAGGACTCAGTGTTGTTTTCCTCTCATTGGAGGCCTGAGTTCCTATCTTTTTTTTTATACTAAATTATCATACATCCAGCACAGTGCCTACTATCTATTTTTTTGACATGGTGGTTTGTCCCTCACCCTGTTTCGGCTGTTTTCCTACTAGGAAGCCGGGGGTTGGGGAAACCACAGCTTATCTAGTTGTCCTAAAGAATGGTTTTCACAGGGCTGTTTGGAGGAATATCTGGAAATCTCCACAAATAGTTGTTTTTGGTTTCTCTAAAAGAAGGGAAATGAAAATGCTTTGCATTATGCTATGTAACCTTCTTATATCAATAGATGGTTCGATTTTTCTGCGAAAAAAAA
>APFE030389722.1:188606-224337 GCA_000404065.3 Pinus taeda
ATTAGTCTAACTGCAAATAGACTAATGATGAGTTATTAAACTAATTATTAACTCATAATGCAACTAAAGAATACATCAGTTAACTCAGTTGCATGTCAGTGCATGTTCAGTTCAGCAGGGACAGGTGTTACAGGATCAGATTGCTATCAGTTGTGACTATAGTTGTGCATGAGGATTTGCATAATCAATGGGATTGAGTTATGCTAATGAGAATTGGCCAATACCAAGTGATTATAGCCTCTTCTCACGTGATTCCCAGTGTGAGTGATTATTTTGAGGTAAATATGAGTTTGGTTCAACCATTCTCATCCATTCTTGTGCAGGTATTGAGCCGTGGAGGCAGGCAAGCAGTGGAATAGATTTGGAGATCAGATCTGAGTTGTATTGTGTGTAACATGTGGAGATAGCGCTGGATACTTGTGAGAAGTATTGACTATTGTAATGTTACATGTTCTCAATCATTAATATACAGACAGTGTGGGGTTTTCAGCTATAAGCTTTCCCCGGGTTACATATTGTGTTAATGTGTGCATGCTCTTGATGTTTTATTGTTATTGATGCTGCTATATTGATGATCAACGTAGAGGAGCTTATGTATTGTGTATGTATTCTGCAATAGTACATGATCAGGATAATATCCATTGAATATGTGTTTATTATTCAAAATTTCTAGATCATTTGTTAGTGAATTACTAGATTTGAAATTTGATCAAGGAGACTCTCTTGTCACTTTTTATGTTGTTTCCCTTTACACTAACATCCCCATCAACGAAGCTCTCGATGTAATCTTTCGCCTTACTGATCTCAACACTGCTAGATTAGTTGAGATTTGCCTCACCTCTACATTTTTATTTTGAAGGTGAGTTCTATGAACAAACCTGTGGAGTGGCCATGGGTTCCCCGCTGTCCCCTATTGTTGCTAACATGTTCATGGAAGACTTTGAACCCAAATCCTTTTCCTCAGCTATTTTTAAACCTGAACTTTGGAAAAGATTTGTTGATGATACCTTCTCCATTTGGCAGCATGGTCTCGTGAATTTAGATAGCTTTTTCTAGCATCTTAATAATCAATCTAACTCCATAGAGTTCACCATGGAACGTGAAGTGGATGGTTGCCTTCCGTTCCTGGATGTCCTCATTTGTAGAAAGGTTGATGGTTCTTTTTCCTATCAAGTGTATCGAAAAAAGTTTCATACTGAACAGTATCTTCATGCAAGTTCCCATCATTTTCCTACTTAGATAATAGGTGTTCTCAGCACGTTAGCCACCCGTGCTTTGAGGATTTCAGATGAAGACTACCTTTCTAAGGAAAATTCCCATCTCCTTAATGTTTTTGTCAAAAATGGTTATGTAGTATACCTAGGGGGGATAATATAGGGTACCTCCCTTTGTACCCCATATTATCCCTTTGTACTCTTGAATGTGTTGGAAATAATAATAAGACGGGGGTGAATCAGTATTATCAGATCAATAATTTTATTTCCTAAACAGATTTATATATGCTACTTCAGTGAAGTGAACTACCGTGTACACGCAACTGTGCTTAAAGAAACCAATGTATATGTAGATAACTTGAAATTTAAACCTTCTTTCTTCCTCTAGGGACCATGTTTCATAAATTTTCAGACTTGATACTCCTCGATCACAACACCACAAGATGTTTCATCCAATTTTCACATTGGACCCATCAAAGCCTTTTAAACTTAAACTGCATCAACCAATATTCAGTTAATCTAAACAATCAGATCATTGTCACTAGAGCTTTGTGTTGAACCAAGAACCCTGCATCATCATCCAGAACTAGTTGTAACCTCAAAAACCATGCATTAGATTGTATACACTACTTGGTTGAACCCAACCTGCGTGTATACACCACTTCCTTTAACCCAACCTACGTATATCTTTAAAGATACTGAATCATACACTTTTGAACCATAGACTATACCAATAAGTGACATTATGAAGATCTAATGTCATATTATAGAGTTCAAAATAGATAGCAACAAGGATCACCCTTAACTTCTTAATCAACCAATCAATCAGATTCAATTTCCTTAAACAACAGTTCTACGTTCATATCTAAGAGGACTACATTGACAGACAACAGTAAAACAATAGAATTTGACCAAATAGATCAGTCATATCTAAACAGAAGCTTTTCTTTTTGTATGTGCTACTTGGAAGAGTCGAACCTGCGTGTACATGTGCTTTGGCCGAAACGAACCTGCATACAAATCTGCAAATTTTGACTTAGAACTTTGCTATAATTCCAGACTTCAGACAAACCCAAATCATGATAGATAACAAATAGAATAGGTGTAAAACATCAAATATGGTCACAACCAATATTAGATCATTCAAGAATAAGTCATTTCAAGTCTCATGATTCCTGATCCAATGTTGAGCTCAAGGTGCACTTGAATATTTTAGATCCAGTCCCAAACATAACCCTGCAACATAATATATACTTCAGCTGGGCACCAATATGGATCAAGATGTACTCGCTCCCGTCGGAATACTGGGATGAAGATTCGCTCAAAGCCATTGGCAAAGGGCTGGGGGAGTTTATAAAAATTGCGGAAGAAATGAAGTTGAGCAGATACACTTCCTGCGCCTGTATCTGTGTTTTCATGCGCCTGGACAAAGCCCTTCTGGACTCGATAAGCCTCTTCCCTGATGACTATGAATGGATTCAACCCTTGGATTATGAACATGTACCCTTCCGTTGTTGTAAGTGTCATACTCATGGGAATCTTTTTCAGGATTGCCCTCTAAACGCCAAACCCCAAACCTCTGATCCCTCAGACAATCTGACCCATGATGGCTTCACCAAAGTCGCAAATCATAAAAGATCGCACAAAAAACCTTCCTCAGGGAAAAAATTCCAGCAGGACGCTGCCTCCATTCCTTCCACAAGCAACAACTTTGAGGTTCTTGCTAAAACCTCAGAAGAACAACCTCAGAACTCGCTACCCATCCCTCAGATTATCATCTCGTCCTCTCCCCCCCTCCATCTGGTTCCTCTCCCAACCCCCTGCCCCCAAATGAAATCAATGGGATTCCTAAGGAGGCTCGAAAGGTCCCAGAATGGAAATCTAATTAGATGGATGTTGATGGTTTCCCCAGCCAATCCTTGCACTTAGCAATCACTTCAGATGAAAAGAGTCAGACACAACAAATGGACAAAGAACTGGAGAGTATTGATTTGGGAGGACTTGACATTCTCGAGCTCGGACAAGCATGCAAAAAGAAGGACTATGACAAGATTCCAGAGCATCAGCTCAGCACACTGGAAGTCATCATCTCTAAGGCCTTCCAACAACAGCAACTGGTTATTCAACCGAGTAGGCAAAGGGATGGAGGCTTCCTTCCTAAAGACTCCAAAAAATGTGGGAGAAGGACAGATCTCCAAAGAACTATAGCAATAGGAAAAATCCTGGTAGACTCAGGCAGGTATGCTAAGCTGACAAAGTACTACAAACGCACCACTAATAATGAATCATGAAGCTTACTTCATGGAATTTAAGAGGGCTCAACAGCCCCGGGAAACTCAGAATGATAAAAAACATGATAAAGCAGGAGCAGCCCCAGATTTTCTTTCTTCGGGAAATGAAATGTTATAGCAACACTCTTGGAAACATTCTCTCTAGAGCATGGCCAGGGTGTCACTCGGTTGCAGTGGATGCTTTGGGTGCCTCCGAGGGACTGGCAATTACCTGGAACAGGCAGGCTATTACGCTTTCATATATTCATGCCTCGCGTCACATTATTTAGGCTACTTTTCATATTATCAGCACCAACATCCACGACCATCTTACCAATGTCTACTTCCCATAGGAAGTAGGCAAAAAAATTGCTTTACTAGACACAATAGAAGCGCTTAACTTCAATAGATTCCATCCTCTTTGGATCATTGGATGAGACTTCAACATGATCACCAAGCTAGAGGAAAAGCAAGGAGGCCGAGCCAAGCTGGAACAGTAAAATGGCCACTTCAAAGAATTCATCCAAAACAATTTGTAATTGATCTGCAATTCTGCAATGGCACGCACACCTAGAGCAATCACAGGGTTGGGAGGCAACAAATAGCTTCTAAACTAGACAAATTCCTCATCTCTGATAACGTGGTGCATCTCGGAGGCAACATAGTGGCATCAATCCTTCCTTATTCAGGTTCTGATCATTGGCCTATCTCCCTCCACTGGAAAAGACCAGGCAACCCTACCAGGCGACCATTCCACTTCGAAGCATTCTAGCTCACCCACCATGCCTTCAACAATCTCATCAGATCCACCTGGAACAACTTTCCTTTGCCAGAGGGATCAAAAATGTTTCAGTTTCAACAGAAACTCAAATTTCTGAAATCCCAAATCAAGCGTTGGAATCAAGAGACTTTCGGTAATATCTTCCAGGGGCAACAAGATCTAAACAAAGAAATGAGAGAGCTCCACCAACAGATAATCACAGAGGGATACAAGGAAGGGACTTTGGCACAGGAAAAGCACATTCATAATCAACTGGAGGAGAGGAGAAAGCAGGAGGAAATTCTCTAGAAGCAAAAATATAGGATTAGATGGCTGAAAGAAGGAGAAAGGAACACTAAATTCTTCCACAGAACAACAATACAAAGAAGAATGCACAATACCATCTCTTTCATACAAAAGCCAGGAGGGGAAAGAGTGGAAAACCTTGCAGAGATCAAACAGGAGTTCATCAATCATTTCCAGGAAGTCCATCAAGAACCCCAAATTGATAGAAGGCCTGTGAATCAGCACATTACTCAAAATGTGTTGAAAATCATCACAGAAGAACACAACCAACTCCTTCTGTGACCAGTTATGCCTCAGGAAGTGGACTTGGCTATGAACCAGTTCAAAGAGGGCAAAGCCCCTTGTCTGGACGGCTTCACTACTACATTCTTCCACACCTTCTAGGACCTTATAAAAGGAGAAGTGTGGCAAGTGGTGGAGGAATCGCGCACTCTTCATTGGCTTTTGCCCTCCCTAAACTCAACTTTCATCGCCCTCATCCCCTAAGAAGAGAACATCAGTACTCCAGAAAAATTTCGTCCAATCACACTTTGCAATGTCATTTACAAGGTGATATCTAAAGTCATTGCCAACAGGTTGAAGCTGCTTCTTCCCTTACTCATATCACCTGAACAAGCTGGATGCGTAGAAGGAAGACAAATATTGGACAACATCATCCTCACGCATGAAATCATACACTCCCTCAAACACTCCAAATAGACAGATATGATTCTCAAGATTGACCTTTATAAAGCCTTTGATAATTTGAGTTGGAACTATATTCAAAAAATGCTAACAGCCTTTGGTTTTTCCCCAATGTGGATTCGTTGGATTCTGATTTTAATCTCAACAACATTCTTCTCTATCCTCACAAATGGCATACCCTCTCGACCTTTCAGTCCTTCCAGAGGTATCAGACAAGGAGATCCCCTCTCCCTTTTCCTGTTTTTTCTAATGGCAGAAGGCTTGGGTCGCCATATCAAGCAAGCACTCCTCTCCCAGCATCTCAAAGGATTATCCATTCACAATTCTCCAACCATTACTCATCAACAGTTCGGTGATGACAACATGCTTTTTGGGTACCCCTCTATTCAAGAAGCCTCCCTTTTTAAATCCCTTTTGAATGACTTCTTTGACACTTCAGGAATGAGCATAAACACGACTAAATTGCAAATTTTCTTCTTTAACACTCCCCCTATCATAAAATTTTCCATTGCATGAATTTTGTGCTTCTCCATAGCCTCCCTTCCTTCCAAATACCTTGGAAGCCCCCTTATAGACTCTGCCATAAAGCACGCCTCCTACAGTATGCTCCTTGAGAAACTTGAATCTCATCTCACTTTATGGACGCACAGAACTCTGAACATAGCCAACAGATTAGTGCTAATCAAAGTTGTGCTACAGGAAATGCCTCTCTGCCTCTTCTCAATCCTGGTAATGCCTAAATGGATCCTTAAAAAAATAAAATCTCTACAACACAATTTTTTCTGGGGTGCAGCAAGCACAAATCGCAAATGGGACTTGGTAAAATGGACCATAGCATGCAAGCCAAAAGAAAAAGGGGGTATAGGTCTGTGAGATCCCAGTCACAGCAATGCATCACAGGCGCAAAAATATGGTGGCAATGGCTCTCTGTTCCCAATAAGCCATGGGCAGCCATATGGAAAACAAAATATGCCAATCACAGACCAATGGAGGAGCTTATTAGATTCATTCCTACTGAAAAAGGATCACTAATATGGAACGCTACTAGACAGCATTTTTTGTTGATCCAACAACACAGTTTTTGGGAAATAAAAAATGGCAGCACTGCTAAATTCTAGATGGATGCCTGGAACCAACTACCAAAGCTTAACGGCCTCCTAAGTCTGCCTCCTAGCCAAGAGTGGGAGGAGCAACAAAAGGAAACTGTCCAGTAACAGTGGACACCGGAGACAGAACAAAGATACAGACAATGGAAGCAGATCCACAGGATGATCAGGAATGTAGATAACCAGACTAAGGAGGTCTTGGAGAGGGAGCTCCTAAAACGATGCATAAGATCTTTAGAAGGCAGGGATATATTAAGATGGGGATATACCCCCAGAGGATCCTTCACCACCAAAGAGGCTTACAACATTGTATTCAAAGACACAATGCCCCTGGATCCTATCTGGGACAGAATCTGGTCACCGGGCACTTGGCCCAAAGTCTCTCTCTTCCTCTGGCTTGTTAGGCATAGGAAAATCCTCACTTGGGGCAATCTCAGGAAAAGAAACTTTCATGGGCCCTCCAGGTGTCCCAATTGTAATTCTCAAGAGGAAATGCTACAACATCTCCTGGACTCTTGCACTCTTGCCAATCAAATGTGGGAGAAGGCTAGCTTCCGATGCCAAAAATGATGCAAAGGATCAGAAGACATCATCAACTCCATTCGTCATTGGCCTCAACACCCTTATAAAAGCAAGATTCTTAACCAATTATGGATTTTTATTCTCGGCCTCCTCCTGTAGACAATCTGGAAAGAAAGGAACAAACGCATATTCAAAGATCAAAGCACTCCTTTGGAAATCATATGGAGCAACTTCTCTCTCAATCTTAAATAAACCTTGGCGCTCCAAACTTGGCTCCTGGACGATCTCCCCTCTCTTGCAAATGAGAAATCCATATGGGAAAATTGGAACATTCAACTCCCACAAGGTACTCACAATCTCAGACCTTCAGAAGGCAACAGCATCAGAAAGCACTCATGGACCCCCCCTCCAAAGCACACTTTCAAACTCAACTTTGACGAAGCTTCAAAGGGCAACCCTGGTAAGGTAGGATTTGGTGGCATATTTAGAGATCATGAGGGCTTGCCTCTCCTAATATACTTTGGAAACATTGGCTGGGACACTAACAACTTGGCTGAATTGGAGGGTCTCTGGCAAGGATTACTCCTTTCCCAACGACATGGCTTCCAACCTCTGGAGATCAAAGGTGACTCCATACTACTCATCAACCTGGTCAATCAACTCCTCAATGGGGCTCATGCACAGAAAATTGCCAACAGTTGGAGTCTCGAAGCCAAATTGGATGCAATAGAACAATTGCTTCACACCAATCGTGCCATCATATTCAATCATGTTAAATGGGAAGGAAACAAGGTCGCTGATCTACTAGCTAACCTGGGGGTGGAAAATGGGCACACTCTGATCACTGGAGCTCTGGACATAATTCAGAATCATGATCAAGAACAGGAGTGCAAAATTCTGGTCCAACGGATGCAGATACCCCGGATGCGGGTGTTTAAACAGGTTTCAATCCGGATGGGACAAGGGTGGCGCGAGGCGGGACGACACCTGCCCACCCAGTACAGTAGATAACTCGGTTTATGAATGGAGTCTCTTGGAATTTGGAATGTGCAATGTTCATTTGTTTCATGTTAAGCGGCTCTGAATATCCCATCCTATCTGATGCCCTAGTTTATGCTCTCGCACGCTCTGGCTCGTCTCAGACATCGGCGCTATTCATTGTTGCAGTTATGGTAGATGTTTTTCGATGCCTGAAGGTGGTTGACACTTTAAGGCTCAGCTATGAGCTTGCGGTGGAGTAGTGTCCATCCCATCCGCAAAATTATCCCACTTCTGGTCGCAGCTCTGGCTTCTATGTATATCATGTGGGTTTCGTCATCTCTGCTGCCTCTTGTAGACTGAAAGGGAAGGCTGCTCTGAAGCCTTGCTCTAGTCTTTTGGTAGAGCCACCTCCGTCTATCCCCTGGTTTTTCTCATGGGCATCAAGCCTTCGCGTTGTCGCTTTACTGATTTCCTCTGGCCTTGTCCTTGCTTCTTCCCTGCCTCACTCTCCTCCCGCTATATCTATCTCCCCAATGCCTCATCATCCCCATAGAATGAGGTCTCGCAGAGGCCAACCTCGGCGTGCGCCTTCCAACCCTTCCTCCAAGTCGGCTTCCCTTTCAAGCGATTTTTCTGTCGGCCACTACTCTCGCACTCGAAGTGGGAGAGGGCGTCCTTCATCTGGCTCCGCGCTCTTCACCTTCAGCGGCTCTCTAAACCGCCCAAGGATCACCGCTCACATTTCGGTGGTCTTCCATGAGGAAGCCCAAGAGGGAGAGTCTAGCTCTCATCAAGAGGGCCCAGGCTCTATCACCATTCCGTCTTTGAACGTCCAGATGGGGATTGGCAGCGCATCTTTACAGATTCCAGATGCTCAAGCACGCAACGCTCAAGCAGTGGTGATGGCGCCGGCTGATCCGGGTCCACCCAACTCTACAACAGCTCTTGTAGGGGACATGCCTGATACAGGTTGGTGCTGGATTGTTGAAGAACCTCTAGTTTATTAGTTTGCTCACGGTTTCCTTGATAGCGTGCCATGTGGCCCATATTATTGGGCAAGTTTTTGTTCAGACTACTATATGAAATTTTAGCTCTTTTTTGAATTTTTGTAAACTCAGTAAATGGTTCAAGATTGAGCTCCCAGAAATGGGGCAATCTCATTCCATGCTTATCTTGACAACTTTGCCTCTCTTCAAGGCAGTGTTTTGACTTCGGTCACATTGTAATTTTACTCCCTTTATGTTAATAGTTTAATCTTATTTAGAAAATATATATATAATATATATATATATATATATATATATATATATATATATATATATTATATATATATAATATATAATATATATATATAATAGTATATATATATATATGATATTTATTAATAAATAAGGTATGAATTATTTAATTAATATACTATAATTAAATTATTATTTATTAATTACTTAATCAATTTAAAGTGATCCTTTTCCTTAGTCTTATATACACATTTAGTTGGTTTCCATTAATATTTTCCTCCCCAGCCAAATTTAGTCGTTTCTTCAGATGACCATTAGGTTGACCTAGTTCCTTATTTAACCTTCCTTCGAGATCCATCTCTTCAGCTTGTCCTGAAGATGAACCACACTGGTTGGCTTGAAATGCGTTGACCAAATACTCTCTGTGTGATTTTTCCAAAAATTCTCATGAATTAACATATATAATAAACAGAAATCAGACTTCCATTCAACTCTTAAACAAATAAATAATAAAAAAATAATAGTACCTGATAAATTATTACACTGCTCAAGAGAAAAATAGTGGTGGTTGCGCAATGTACTAAGAAAAACTGAAGTTACAGTAATGCAATCTTGAGCCTTCTTTCAAAAATTCAAAACACTTTCTTATTACAAATGAAGGGGATTTATAGTCTTAAAATAAAATACAAATGTAGAAAATGGAGTAACAACTTGAAGTAGTTTTAACTAATGAAGGTAAAATAAACCAAAAGAGACATATTTAGAATTTGTTGCAATAGAATCCTTTAGGCTTGTGAAGAACTTTGTCCTCCTATTTGTTGTTGCGGCTCGTAGATATATGTCATATTCTTTAATTAGGGAGGATACTTCGGTTAAATATGCATTTTGTTGATAAATATGGAATCCGTTAATGTTGGCAACATGTGAGTGGTGGTATTAGATAAGCACTGGAGCATCAATCACCAGCTTTGTGGTTTGACTAAAAACTGCCAATGATTT
The DNA here is from genome assembly GCA_000404065.3 of Pinus taeda. Lineage (NCBI taxonomy): Eukaryota > Viridiplantae > Streptophyta > Pinopsida > Pinales > Pinaceae > Pinus > Pinus taeda. Next base: position 198,687 of record APFE030389722.1, read on the forward strand.
TCCAAGTTGATTTTAGATAGCTGGTATATTATTTTGGCTCTCTTTTTGGATGAATCTTGCCACATTTTAGTAAGAAATTTAATGTCTGGAAATTCTCCTTTAGGGTACTTTGATATAAGATTCAATTGAAATATATTATTCAATATATCCCTTGTATTGAATATTGTTTCCTCCGCATGTTTAAGAATAATTTCCCATTCTCTAAATACCATTTCCTTGTGTGACTCTTCAATTCGGGGAAGATTAGTTAATCTTCCATTGGCATTGTCCTTACATGTAATCAAACCTACAACCTTTTCTTCAATTTCATCAAAATAAGTTCTAATATTTGGTAATTGATCAACCAAAGAACTAGTTCTATCACACAAATCATGAATAGTAGCTAGCTTTTGAAAAAACACAATTTGTTGTGGAGCAAGGGGAGTATTTAACTTTCTTGGTTCCTTCTTAAATTATGTCAATTTAGGATTAACACTTAGTTGTTCAATATTTTTCTACAATTCCTATATTTGGATGTCTTTGGTTTGAAATCATTATCATATTGAACTTTGAGGGCATTGAATCTGTTATGGAGTTCATTAATTTGACCTTGCCATTGATCGAAAATCTATTGTTTCTCATTCTTAAAACTCCGTTCTAACTGCATAATTTTGTCTTCCTTTTCTTTCAACAATTTTTTCAATTTAGTAGATTTATCCATTTTTGTCGAAGAGTAGTCTCCTGTGAATTAGGTGAGCCTAAGCATTTCCAGGAACCAAAGCCTGTGATTGATCAATATTCATTTTCTCTCTCTGTATTTTGACTACATCCTTATGCTCGAGACTGTAAAATACATCCGATGGAGTAATTTCTTCAATGCTTAGTACAACCTGAGATGTAGGGAAGGTTGGTATAACTCCAATATCTTCATCTGCTAATGGTTTGTCAGAGGCCTTTATTGTGATCAGATTTTGTTGAACACCTTTGGAAGTATCTTGAACTTTCTCTTGTACAAGAGTTTTTAACACTTGAGGTTCACCTGCCTTCAAAACCTGGTTATATTTCTCCCATATTTCCTCAAGCTTGGTATTAGGCATGATTTCTTCTGCCTGGGGAGAGGAGGAAGCACCTGTTTCTCTTGATTGATACATATTAGTAGTTTGTGTGTAACCAACAACTATAACATCATCCTGAACTGTGCTTTCTTGAGGAAGTTTTAATGAATTCATAAGCAAAAGAGCTAACCTTCTAGCTCTGTATTGGCTGAATTGAATCCTCTCTTGTGGAGTCAACTATTTATTTTCTTGTCTCGTAAACATTAAATAGGTAGAAATGTTTTCAAATAGATTAGCAAACTTGTCTAGTTCATGAGAAAACTGCCTGATGCTTGATTATGCAGTAAACTTTTTGACAATCTGATGGGGGTCATACCATCTATTGGGAATGGTGGGGCAATTAAAACTCTAGGATAGCATTAATTTCAATGCTTTCATGTCTAAAGTTATCCAAATCATATATGCCGCACTAAATAGGAAAAACAGACCACACTTTCTTATTAGACTCCTTTAATACTTTTGAAATACCATTCCCCATAGTCTGGTCTGCTATTTCGCGATCCAGAAGCGTATCAAGGACATATAAAGGCAAGAAATGTGGGTTAGAAAGACTACCAAATATTTTGACATAAGTTAATGACGCTTCACCAAACCATTTTACTATCTAGAGCAAGTATTTTTCAGCTTCTAGGGAAACCCTTGGGGCTCTTTTATAAAATATGGTTTGGTAAATAGACAACATTACTCCATGGAATATTTATAAAAATGGGGCCCATACTTTGAGTCCCAAATAATATGTTGATATACGTAGATTGGGGTTGCGTCATTTAAGGTCCACTTTCACCCCCATAGAGGTGAAATACATAGTGAAACAGAGGGCATCCATTATGTAGACACTCATGTAGAAGGGAGGAATTATATTTCCTGAGACTTTTCACTTTCTTCTAAAGGCTAGGATATGAGAGGTTAGGTTTTGTGACAGTATATTTCTCCAATAAAAATATAACCTTTTGAAGCTCCATCAATCAATGGTTTCCATTGATCAGAAATCTTCTCTATATTATGGTAAGAAAATAGTCTACACATCTTAGTGGTTATTTGAAAATACGCACTAGCAAGGAAATCAATTGAATACTTACTTGAATCCTGTCGCTTATGCTTGTTCGGATCTCTCCTCCATCCTTTGATAGGTTCTGACGCATGGTCATGCTCGCTCATGAATTTCTCCACAAACCATTTGTTATATTTGCACTGAGGCTCTCGCAAATGGTACATTGTAGTCAAATCCTTGTAGGTGAATGATCTAATGACTGTGTGCTTTTGTGTCACGTTCTTTCTTTCTGCAATGCTTAAATTATCAAACCCCCATCTAACCATGCCTGTATAGGGAAGGGTTTTGGATCTGGCCACAATCCTATGCAAAAATGAATTGTCCACATCACTATAAGTAGTGCCTGAAACTGGGGTAGAATCATCAGTTGTAATTGTTCTCTACATGACCTTAGTTCCCTCATCCTTAAATTGTTTATAGATATATTCCCAAGAGGCACTTCCAGCTTCTATAGAATAGATTGTGTTGGAAAATAATCATGGCATATCGGTGTTTTTAGTCAGAGGAAAGGCAGATTGTTGTTGAGAAATTTGTTTCTTCTTTTCTTTTGTTTCTTTAGACATTTCTTTAGAGTTACACTTGTCGGGACTATCCTGTGATGAAAAACACAAGTCTGAGCAATAACTTCTTCACATGAAAGACCTAGCGCAAATGACAAATTTCACACGACAATATCTGTATTTAAGGGAAAATTGTGATAAAAAAAAACAAATTGCAATGAATGAGGATGATTATAATCTCAAAAATCATAAGTTTGCCTCTTTCAAAAATTAAATCCCAACATGTGAATTCACTCGAGTTTTCCCACATCGACGTATCAGGAGAAAACTATCGAAGGAACCAATTGGAGAAGCATTGAAAAGTTACGATATTGCAAACTTCGGATAAATGGTATTTAAAGAAGTAACGACTATAAGCAGAGACAGGAAATGAGATTGGGGTTTCTATATCGAAGGTGGCATATCGGAAGTTTAAATTGCAAGCTCCTGATGTGAAATTCCCAATATAAATGTAGACGGGAATATTGGAGATTTTGTGGTATCGAAGGAGAGGAATATCAGATATGTTGGATATTGGAAGGTGAAGGCATCAGAGCTGGGAGATATCGAAAGTACTAAGTATCGTAAGTGGCACATTTAGAAAGTTGCGATATTGAAAAGGGTCAATATTCCAAGTGGAAGTTGTGGGGCAGATGGTTTTTATAATATTGATTAAAAGGGGGGCGTGTGACATATATTATCACTTTAAGCAAAATCTTTTTAATGAATAAGTTAATCGTTAAGAAGCTTATATCATGGAATGACTTTATTGTAACTTTATTAAAAGAAAAGTTATGATAACATAAGATTCTGATAAAAGCTTCTGATAATGCATCAAATTTGTGAAAAGAGGTCCTATCAGGATTTTAATTCATCGTAACATTACAAGGGTTGAGCCTCCAATACGAAATTTTTGATGAGGGAAAAATTCAAGCCTTAGAGGTTCTTACAACAAACTAAAAAAAATGTCCTATCTTTATTAAAAAATAAAGAGTTTTATTAAAAAAAGAAGGGTCCCCATTATTTATTAATAACTAAAATAAAAATAAATGGGGGGTTGTTGAATACTACAATAGTAGGTTGATATGATCTAGGAGGATTCGACTTGAGAAAATTTAGGTAAACTTTTACAATACATAAATTCATAATTTTTTCCTTCTCTTTGCTAATGAGAATACTCACCAAAGCTACCAAATTTTCAATGCTCCCTCTTATCTAGGGAGGTACGTTTCATTCACTCTTTCAAGACCAGTCTTCCTGACCAATACATAGGTCTTCAACAACATCCCAAGTGATAAATGAGATGTACAAGTCTCTCTCTCTTTTAAGAACAATGTCATCGACCAATCCATAGGTCTCTATCTCTTTTAAGAACAATGTCATCGACCAATCCATAGGTCTCTCAATAACATCCCAAGGGAGAGATCATATGCACAAGTCTCAACATAACAAAGTATATTCTACATCCAACACATCCCTTAAGCCAAAACTCAATGGCATAAAGGTCAGTTCCCAACTGACCATGGGATCAATCAATATAATTCATGAGGCCAAACTCTCTAACCATATGAAATTGTCTCTTAGTCTCTTAGTTAAATGACCCAAGAGATTATACAGGGTCCATCTCCCCAACCATAGACAAGTTCTGTCATTCCACGACAGAAGGGAGGAATCCCTATATGTATCCCCGACTATATAGTCTCTCAGTCCATGTCCCAAGGGAGATAACTCATCCTTCTTGACCAAACTCATTGGCATCTTAGTCATCGTGATCCAAGGAATGGAACTAAAGATCAATATCTTTGACCAATCCACTAGTCTCTTGGAACCATACCTAAGGGAGAGATCAAAAAATTAGTGTTCCTGGCAAAACTAGTCTCTCAGTCATCATGACCCAAGGGATCACTTCATGCCTCAAAACCATGCTTCTCGACTAGTCTCACTAGCCTCTCAGTCAATTGACCTACGGGAGTGACAATCTTCCTTTCCATATGGTCTCTCGATCATAACCCACAGAAGATTCATGATGTTATATAATCAGATATCTCTCTCTCCAGGAGAGGGATTATCAATCATTCCAAGATTTTCTCAGAAATCTAGGATAGTGCATTTTATTAAAACATCAACAAATTTATCATAAATAGAAATTTATTTGATCCTCACATCTCTTATTTGGAGAGCATCTCAAGTATAGATCTCAATTTGCTTCAATTTGACCATGAACAACAAGACTCTTAGAAATATTTACGCAACTTTGCATATCACAATATATAATAATCGATTCCAACACTTGACAAAACCAACAAATAGCTTATCAAGCCACATAGCATAACAACAGGTTGAACATACATCTATATACTCACCTTTAGTCACACTAAGAGCAACAAAAGTTTGCTTATTACTTGATAATGAAATCATAGCAAAGACTAAAATAGAAACCAAAATTTCTCTTTATATCATCACTGCATCCATCCCAATCAAAATTATTATAACCATGTGACTTCCATATTAGAAATGTATTTCAAACCATAATCAATGGTGCCATGTAGATATCTCAATATTTGTTGCAACCCAGTGCACATGTCAGTACTCAACCTAGAATTTGGCTAAACATGTTTACAACATAGAAGATATCTAGTCTAGTGTTCATCAGATAGTTGAATGAGGAAATCACTTTGCAATATACAAAAGGATCAACATTCTTGTAGCTTCTTCTGTTGGAATTATGATGCATGTGTTGTACTTGATGGCAACCCTCTCATAGAAGAACAACTCACTTATATATAACTAGATGAATCTACAGAAGAAATATCAGATGTGACAGAATACCAGTGCAAAGGAATCAGATGACAGATTATAGTGCAACAGTATTATTTTCGAGTTCCGCAGGTGCGCCGATCAAAAGGTGTGGTCATCGGCAAGTTCCACAGGAGCACCGATCAAAAGGTGCAGACATGTTCACAGGTGTATCGAACAAAAAGTGCAGTCATAAAGTACAGGCATTTTCATGCAGAGAAAAGAGCACGGACGTGGGAAATATTTTTGTTGGTCCATGGTTTTTAGTCCAACATTGTTGATCCTATGGTTTTGGTCCGTGGTTTTGAATCTAAAGTATTGAACCCAGGTTTTGGGTCCCTAGTATTGGATCTCTATGGTTTTGGACCATGGTTTGAGAAAGGCCTAGATTATAAAAAGGAAATGAGATCATTTGGCCAGCAACAGACGTGTTGAATATCTTAAGAAGAGCAAGATCTAAAATACTAGTGATCGGTTGGTGAGTTATAGCTGGATCTAAATCAAGGTGAAATCTAAGAATTACAAGGCGGATCTACTGATGGGTTGATATCGTTTTGGCGCATGATCAGATCTGTGAATATAATAATCTGGGGTATAATTGAAGTCTAATAAATTATCTATACCCGGAGGTCCGCAGGTGAGACACAGCACAGGTGCGGAGGTCCGCAGGCGATACACGGAGCAGGTGCAGAGATCCACAGGTTTTACACAGCGCAGGCACGAATTCCGCAAGACCAACACAGTGGAGGTGTGGATCCCCGCAGGTTCGACCCAAAGAAGGCGTGGATGTTCGCAGGTTACTATTGGTGAAGTTGTGGATCTTTATTGAAATTTTTCTTAGCTTCTTTTGTCTATTCTACAGTGTTCTGGGTTCAGAATTGGTGTCTGGTTATTGTTACTGTTTTCTGGTTACAACATTCTGAGAAGTGTTTGATTGATTCTATATATTGGGGTTTCATTTTTGAGTGATGTAAAGGTTGATATTGGTTGATTGTGTGGTACAATGATATTGATGGGTCTAGTATGAAAATTGGATGAAACGTGGCCTTAAAATTATGATGTTGTGTTCCATGAGTATCCAATCTGAAAATTTATGAAACGTGGTACCTGGAGGAAGAAAGAGAAGGTTGTTGCCTTCTGTAGGTCGGCACCTACGTACTAGTACATCAGCCAGTACAAGAGCTACGGGGGTGGTAGCTCCCTTCCAGTAGCAGCTGGAAAACGAGTAAAGGTTGGAGCATTTCAGTAGGCCTACACCTACGTACTAGTAAATGGATCGGCTAGTACAAGAGCTAAGGGGGTTGTAGCTCCCTTCCAAGAGAGTCTGGAGAACGAGAGAAGGTTGTAGCCTTCTGCAGGTAGAAGTTTGCGTACTGGTATAAGACTGCACCAGTACACCAATCATTGTAAAAGAAGTTTCTTATTAAAAGGAAGATGGAGACGACTTGCAGCAGGTGGTTTCCCACATTGGGTTTCCACCTTTCCATCATGGTTTTCATGTGTGCTTCTTGTGTGTTGATGATCTGTTCTATTTTACTGCTCCTGTTTACTGTCATATGGTTTATAATGTTCTGATGCCCCTCATTAAGGATCAACTAACTGATCATAAGTTTACTGGATATATGCTTGTTGCATACACACAGTTGCGTATATAAATCTTAATATGGAATGAAAAGTTATATTGATCTGATAACACTGATTCCCCCCCCCCCCCTCTCAGTATTATTTCCAACATCTTCAAATTTTTCATCACGAGAGTGTCCATAGGATCTCAACAAATATTCCACTCGTCTTCTAATCTCATGTATTCATTCATTAGACCAAGATCCTCTCATCTACTCCCTCTTACATTGGACAAGGAGTTCCTCATTCCTAGTCATGGGCTCATCTTCAACAACAAATTATCATCACTAAAAATAGACATCAACTATGCACGATGTGTTTCTCTTCATATTATTCTCCCTATTACTGAGGAACTTCCATACATCTTTCATTTGGAAGTCACAACTGACTTCTTTTCTTCGTAGATAAATAGGCTTTAGTATATCTAATTTGATGTGCCCTTTGATTCCATAGCTCATCTAATAATATCTTCTTAGCATGAGTATTCTTGTCACAATATTTTTTCTTCTAATTTTTTCATCTATAGCCACATCCTTAGCAGGATTCAACATGTACCTCCAACCCTCACTAGGAAGCTAAGGAAGAACAAATACAAACAAACAAGTTATACAAGGACAGGAAGAATAACAACAACATTAAAACATTTAAAGTAAGAGAGATACAAGATACTTATCTTTTCAGAATATGTCTACTCCCTATTCAAATTTTTCCTTCTTGGAAACAAACTTTGTCCACATCATCATCATGATGTCATTCTCTATTGGAGTTAGGGTTTCTTCTGTCAGTAGAAGCAATCAATCCTAGGATTTTATTATCCAAACTTCGTTTCTTCCTAAGGTTTACAAAACTTAGATATTCAATTATTATAATTAATGATGATCCTTGATCTAATCAAATCAAGAAGCCTCTCATAAATCATAACAATAGCAACATCCGCACCCTAAAAATTTTGCAATGAATTTTCAACATCTAGATCTTAGATTTTTGTTAAATATTTATGAAATTACTTAATATATCTTCTTTCATTTATCAAGAGAGAGAATTAATTCTTCAAGGCTTGGCATCTTCAGATTTAGTAGGATTTTCAAGGAAGGTAAATGCGGTGAATTTGCTTTCAATAATGTATGAGGAAAACTTGTCTTATTTCAAGCCTTGATCAAGACTTCAAAATAATGTCATGGATTCATGCAACTTTCCAATAAAAGTCACACGATTCCTTCTATTTTAGCAATAACATATTATAGCTTAGACAATTTCCTTAATTAAGTAGACTTTGCTCCAATTTTACTTCAACTTTGAAGATTCATTCAGTCCAATGCCATTTCTTATGTCATATACAACCAATATTTTTGTGAGGATTATGAAGAGACTTCCTCAAGTTCAATACTCCATCATTTAATCTCGAATGGAAGTTGAAGGAAATCTTTGTAAACTTCAATAATATAGGATAAACCCATATCATGTTTAAAGGTATCATACCACTCATTTACAAATGTAAGCACACTCGTTTTTAGGTAAATCATGTAGTTTGTAAGGTGTAGTCTTCAATGTAAAACTAAGACCCACATTTCATCAAAGTTTTTTTAATGGAGATAAGAGATAAAATTTTCAAACAAGGGTTATTCATACGTTACATAAAATAGTTTAGGGAGACATCAATCTATTCATGCAATGTTATTTGTATGAAGGCTTAGGAGCCAAGCAATATCTTCTTCAATCCTAACATAGATCTTAAAAAAAGTGATCCAAACAAAGTGATAGGTACATACCTTAATTCCTGATTTTTCTCTAATGGTCAACACTTCTTCCTGTATAAAGCCTTGCAGAAAAATCCATTGTGATTAGGATTGCAATGTCATTGAGCATCAAATTGATAAATTTGTGACGTCATTCATTCAAATCATTCACATGAGAATCAAGACAACCTTTCACAAGCATCCACTAACTACTAAAAATGTCTCCTATATATGTGTGTGTGTGTGTGTGTGTGTGTGTGTGTGTGTGTGTGTGTGTGTGTGTGTGGATCAAAATCTGTTATAGGCCTTCCTTGAAACTTTTCCACTAGAATAGGTAGGCTCAAACAACCTCATACTTATTTCGTAGAATGGGCTTAGGACTTCCTTCTTGGCTATACCACAAAGATAGAATTTGTATGCTTGAATTCTTTGATTCTTTGCATTTTTTCCATAGTGATGTCAACACAGTCTTCTGGAGTACAATGAATCCTTTTTGGATAAGTAACAAACTTGGACTTGTAGCTTCTTTGGAACTTGTTTCACAGAGAGATAGGCTCAAACTTGTCCTTTCCACAGAGACAAAGAGTCTTGAACTTGTTTCCTTCTCACAAAGACAAATACTTTTTCTCTTCCATAGTGATTATATACTTCATACTTGATCACCTTCCACAGCTATCAAGAGATTGAAATTAATACTTTACTTAGGAATTTTCCTTTAAGGATATTACCCCCTGATCTCTTTACAAAGTGTGATATAATATTTTGGCCTTCCAAAACCAAGGCTACTGATCTTTTGCATGTTGAACTAGGACGTTTTTAGACTTAGGCCTACTTATGGCTTCCTTAAAAGGGTGACCTCAGTGCTGCTTCCTTCCCCATAGCTTAGATACCATGTTGATATTCTATTGCAATCAAGAGTAGAGAAAATTTTCAAGTCGATAACTAATTCTAATGATACAATATTAATTATTTAGAGCGTGTCAACAATCAACCAGTTATACATGAAAAATTTCAATCATTCACTTCTACCATAGATAAATAGAGATGACAATAAACAATAATAAAAGAGACAAGAGACACTAGAATTTACGCTGGCATGCAGGGAAAAACTCACAAGGGTAAAACCCATCAAATATTTCCTTATGAGAGAGAGAAAGAGAAATACAAGTAATCTTACATTAGAATATTCTAGTCACAGAATCAGGACATAATCGGAAGCTAACCAGCAAGGTGACCTCCCATAATTTTTAAGTCAACCCTCCAAAATACCAAAACAAAATATCACAAATTTATCCTCCAAGAATGTCTTTGTCCTCACATATATCACAAATATGACAACCCACATACTTCACAGAGAAGACAAACCTTTGTCCCTTGCACATATCACAAAGCAAAGTGCCTCAGAACCATGCATATTTGGAGCCACAAAATTTGCTTATTGGATCCACATAATGAGCCACGGAACTCACATATTGGAGCCACAAAATGAGGCACAAAAATAGGATATTGGAGCCCCAGAACGAGCCACAGAACTTGCACATTGGAGCCATAAAATGTGCCACATTACTCATATATTGGAGCCACAAAACAAGCCAAATAAATTTCATGTGTGATGCCACATAGTGCCACAGAAACTCGGTCTAAGTCACAGCAATATGATTCCACAATTTCGCATTATTTTAGAGAAACATATTATCTTAGATCTACACATGTCATAGAATATCTAAGCCACAAATCCACAACGTTCCTTAGATATATTAGTGCACTAAAACAAAATTAGATATCATGATTTGAATCCACCTTTGAAGGATAGAGAATAGGTTCAATATATAGTTATTTGTTCATGTGAAAAGACATCTCTCTTGGCCAAGCCGACATGATCTAGGAGGGGCTAACTTGGTCAACACATAGATTCATATTTTTTTCCTTCGCTTTGTCAATTAAAATACTAATCAAAGCTACCAAATTTTCAATAGCTTTGAGAATTCAACTTCCATGTTGGTTCTCAATTTGAAGAGATTTTTTGATAAGCCTAAAGAGATTTTTTCACCTCCACAAGTAGAGGTTGGGTAACTTGCTTTTGTTTTGTTTTGGATTGGATGCCTTCTAGGGTATTTTAAATAATTTATTTTTTCATTTTTAGGGGGGAAGTATTGATTTTTGGCCCACTATTTAAGGGAATTTTTTGTGCATCAAACTTTTATTCTTAGATATATATGGGGACTCTTGTATCCCTCTTTTCAATTCCTTATCAATTGTATTGATACCTCTTAGTTCTTGCAACTAGAGTGAGTTGAAATGTAAATGAAAACATATGTAATCCATAGAGTCCTTCATCTCAAGAGAGATTGGTTTATGATAAGAAACTAACCAAGAAATTATCGTTGAAGTGAGTAGAGCATAACAATCAAGGAGTTATGAATTAGGAACTGATCCAATCTTGCAACCATTAGCTTGGTCTAACTACTTGTTGGTCCATGTTTATCTACCTTAAATAGATTTGATATATAATATATATCTATATAATATGAGATCTTCAAATCTTTCTCATAATGGGTATTAGACAACATTTTCTTCTCATTTTTCTCCCTAGCTTAGTGTGGTGTTGAAATATCTAGCTACTATGAAGTGTTTCCAATACTCAATGTCTTGAAGTGATAATAGTGTATCCCAATAGTTGCACATATTTGAGAGATGTACAGAGCATGAGTAGGACTAGCATGGGAACTACAAACAAGAAAAATTTAGCTTGTTGAAAATACTGTTAGCATCAACAACAAAGCTTTGTGATAGTGTACATTATGAAAACCCAGTCAATCAGAAGAATAAAAAAGGTATAGATATTGTAGAAGTTAAAGACATGATATTGGTGGTAAATTGTGTTTACATGGCACTCATGTTTAGCACTAAATTATTTTATAACTATTTTGAAGAATGATATGTTATGGTTATAGAGCATTTTCACCACTTGTTGAAAGTATTGGATAGAAAGAAACATGAAGTGTTGCATTCCACACCTTGATCTATCTTGGGGTCATCCTCATATGAGATGAGTCAAAGAAAACAAATAAATGAGGCAGTGATCAATTGCAAATTTTTGGGAGATGGGAAAAAACAATCAGGATTGTTCAACTTCATGTCAAGGGAAGCTTAGAACTACCACCAGGAATATTATTTCGCTTGTTACAACTCCTAATCAAAAAGAAAAAAGTATTATAATGTGATCAACAATGCTAAAAACACAGACTTCATTGGTAGGCCTCTGCAAGAGAAAAGTACAGCCCCAGCCACAACTACATATATGTCGAAGGTAGAGCCAAGATCGAGAGCCTAATCCTGAGTCATGAATGAGATTTAATACTGAAACCCTAAAATATCCATCATGAACCAGATTTTTTCATTAGAAGATAAGATGCAGCTAGATAAAATCAAGATCCCAAAGAACTAAAGACCACAAGGAGAATTGCACATATTTGAGAGATGTACAAAGACATGAGTAAGACGAGCATGGGAACCACAAACAGTAAAAATTTAGCTTGTTGAAAATGATTTTAGAAGCAACGACAAAGCTTTATGATAGTGTACATCATGAAGACCCAATAAATTGGAAGAACAAATAAAGTATATGTATTGCAAAAGTTTAAGACATGATGCTAGTGGTAAATTCTATTTACATGGCACTCAGTTTAATAGTAATCTATTTTATAACTATTTTGAAGAAGGATATGTTATGGTTACAGAAAATGTTCACCACTTGTTGAAAGTATTGGATAATGAGAAACATGGAGTGTAGCATTCCACACCTTCATCTACATTAGGATCGTTCACATATGAGATGAGTCAAATAAACAAAAATAATGAGACAGAGGTCAATTGCAAATTTTTGGGAGATGGGAAAAGCAATCAGCACTATCCAAGTTCATGTCAAGGGTAGCTTAGAACTACCACCAAGAATATTGTTTCCCTTGTTACAACTCCTAATCAAAAAGTAAAAGGCATTGTAATGTGATCATCAGCTCTAATAACACAAAGTTCATTGGTAGGGCTCAACAAGAGAGTATTTCCCCAACCACAAGTGCATCTATGTCGAAGGTAGATCTAGGATTGAGAACCTAATTTTAAGCCATGAATGAGAGTCAAGACTAACACATTGAAATATCCATCATGAACCAAAGTTGTTCATTGGAAGATAAGATGCAGTTGGAGCGAGTCTAGATCCAAAAGGACTAATGATCAAGAGTACAGTTTCACATATTTGAGAGATGTATAGAGGCATGAGTAGGAATAGCATGGTAACTATAAATAGGAAAAATTTAGCTTGCTGAAAATTCCTTTAGTAGCACCAAAAAAACTTCATGATAGTGTACACTATGAAGACCCAATGAATCATAAGAACAAACAAAATATAGATATTACAAATGTTCAAGACATGATACTGGTGGTAAACTATATTTATGTGGTGCCCATGTTTAACACTTATTTATTTTATAACTATTTTGAAGAAGGTTCTATTAAGGTTATAGAACATTTTCATGACTTGTTGAAAGTGTTGGACAACAAGAACGTAAAGTCCTTATTGAGAAAAATCTTAGCTCCAAAGATCATCAAAAAAAATAATTTTCTACAAATGGAATCATATGAGAAGGTGGCCCCTAGTTGTAGCATGATGTTAGGAGTCCAATGCAATAGGGAGTTCTCTCATCTAAGTTAGGGTAAGATTTTTATGAAAGATGAAATTCCCACATGAGAAAGAATTCAAAGTGTTTAGTCAATTCCCACTTGAGCACTCTATTCACATTCACCTGAGTTATTTTTTTGTAAAATGGACACCTTTGTGAAAACATTGCATGAGCCCTTCTTCAGCAAAACCCTAGATCTAGATATTGTCAAATAAAATAGTTTTCCACAAATGGCATCATACGAGAGGATGTCCTGTACAATAAATCTGATTTATATCAGTAGTAGCAAACCCTAGATCAGCAGTATCAGCATTAGCGACTTCATCATCAAAACTAGGGCAGTCGATATCTCACAAACTGACCTTCGGATCGGCTTAATTCCACCACCAAAAGTTGCAGCCTTCAGAGGAAGTTCAAATGAACCTACAACGTAGTTTAGATGAGGAGATCTTCTGCTCCACGTGGGTCAAACTTCACTTCTGCAGTTGCAGCTTCAGCTTCATCAGCTTCCTTTAAACTAGGTGTCATGCGGAAAGAGTTATTTTTGCGGACAAACCTAACCTCCCTAGGAGTCTAAGACTCTCTAGTGACAAACAAGACAAACAAGAGCAATCCTTCTCTAAACATACATTATTCTATGAGAAACCAAGTTTTGTTCGATCCTACCTCAAATCCAACGCTTGTTGTAGCAGTCCAGCCTTGCTGATCCAGATGAGCTCCTCCTTCACTTTAAGACCTGCATACACTAACAGTCAAACGATTACATAACACCTGAATATTTCATAAAACAAAGCATATTCATCATATAGATCAAGGAGTACATGAAATAATTCATTAACAACAAATCATTGAGAAGAATGGACTTATTTGTATTAAGGAAACAAAAAAGGAACCATTACAACCTGAGCCTTGGTGTTGTGCAAGCTCCTCCCAGGGTCCAGCAAGAGATTTCCTCTACTTTGACAAGCTCACCCACTTCCAATATGGCAACAAGAAAGGATGGTAATCTCTCCTCACAAGTTAACAATGGAAGTCTTCACAAATTTCAGTGTAACACAGCCTCCATCACCATAGATACTACATGAAAGAAATAGTATGAAATCAATGTGTTGGGCAACGAATCCCCCACGTAAAGGTTTTGGGGCTAAAAGCCCACAATTTTGGGTAATTGTGTCGTAAAGGCTCCGCGAAGGGCGCAGAGTGCAAAGTGTAAAGAGTCGAGTCAAAGGGTTGTCCACCCTCAAATAATGTAATGTAATGTAAAGTGAGTCAACCTGCCCATGGTCCACGGACCATGGGAATGTATAAATAAAGCAAAAGCTCTAAGATGTGAAGCAAAGGTTTTAGCGATGAAAAGTCTTAGTGAGTAATAGAACATCTGTAAGTCCATTTCTGGGGTAGTAGTATAGATAGAGGCTCTGCAACTATGTGCGCAGAGGCCTGGTAGAGTCTACAGCTGTGTGTGTGGACCCCTGCAACTAAGTACGTAGGGTAGGAAGTGGATTGTAACTGGAAAAATAATTAATAAAGATAAGTTGGTTTTGGAACATCACATATCTGTTTCTATATTTCTGTTTATGCATCTGTTTACAGTTTATGATTGTGCACATGTCTGTTTATGTTGAATGGTAAATGAAAGTATTGGGCCCACTTAATTTAATTCAAGATCTATAATAATAACAAGCACAATAAAGGGTAAAGAACGTTCACACTCTTCATTTAAGCCACGCAAAGATAGTTTGACTAGACAGACAGCTACACAGAAGTAGCGCAACGCATAGAGTGGGATTGCGAGCCTTCCAAGACCCATCAAGACATCTCAAGGGTGCGGAAACTTGGTTCCAACACCCTCCCAGACTACCTAGGGTGAGACGTTAGTCCGTACTTCGTAGACTGTTACCGAAAAGGCTGTAGTTTCAGGATTTGTTTGGCTAATTGACTTCTGAACCTGGGTCAGGCCCCAATAAGCCAGAAAATGGTTCCATTGCTGGGACCATGATTTGCTTAAGGGATGTCTGATGTCAGAACACTGGAACCCTATGAAGAAGGAAATTGAAGATTGGTAGGGTCAGAAGCTTCACGAGTTCGTAACATTGGAAAACAAGACTCGCCAGATATTTGAGAAGAGGTGGCTAGATCACTATGTATATATGAAAATCCATGAGATCTTTTTTGTGACCTTTTCTTCAGAGCTGTATGATTGGATTGTGATGTTAGACAACAACTAGGGAAGGTACAAGCTCGATCAACTAATAGTGTGGACTCCGAAGTTAGTACGCAGACTAGAGGCATCAGAAGATAAGATTGTGCAGGCAGTGGACCATTGGCTCGACCAGATAATAGGGTGGTTTATCACTAAGTTCACAATAGACACAATCGTGAGCTATAGCTAAGTAGAATGATGTTTCCTCAAGGCACCATGAGGTAGGTACATCAAATCCCTAAATACCAGGATTAATATGCTGTTACGTGAGAAGCGGGTTATGCGAATATATTAATGATTGGAACGACGTGAAGTAGAAAGATCTACAAAGGGATCAAAGGGTTAGGAAATAGTCCTTTAATTTCACCCCCGCGAGCGAGCGAGGAAGAGCGCGCTTAGTTTCCCTGAGAAGTGCAATTAGTTTGATAAGGCAACGCATTCTGAAGTTATCACCTCCACTTATGCCATCACCCACGTCACCTACTTCACCTCCATCTTCAACCACCTCGCCTCCATCAAACCCACACTCCAACATGGAAAGCACGATCAAGCTACGTGTATTCAAAGGAGTAGAGAATGAGGATCTGGACTAGTTCTGGTTCGTGGTAAGAGCAGTGTGGAAAGCCCAAGGAGTCAAGGATGAAAACATTAAGAAGGCCACATTGGTGAGCGCATTGCAGGATCACGCGCTGACCTGGTATATCAAGCACTCGAATGATCACCCAAATGCAGGAATAATAGAGATATAGAATGTGCTAAACAAAGAATTTAGTCGGTCGAAATGAGAGACACAGTCAATCATCGGATTTAAGGAGATCGTGATGCTTCCAGGCGAGACCCCCTGGGATCTTGATCAAAGGTTGAAGAGTACGATCTGTGAGGCTAATATGATGCTAATGGATGCGCAACACCGCGCATGGTTTGTGGCATCTTTGACACCACACCTGAGGATGGCGCTGTCGTAGCAAAAGCTTTCAACCCAAGCCGAAGCACTGGAAATGTTGATGAGGTTGCATGAAACACTGATACAGGATCTGGGAATGGGAGTCCAACAAATCCACGTGCAACTACAAAACCTATTCTTGGAAATGTAGAGTTTGAAGTAGGATAGGGTGCCCCGGCTAGAGGAACGCGAAGAAGTGTAGTGCATAAAATTTAAAGGCCAAGGCCACGATAAAGATTACTGTCCAATATTCGCAAACTACTTGGTAGGAGGGGGACCAATTCCATTGAGACCAGAGGCACAGGTAGGGCCAAGTGCGACATCCGCGCTCTGGTGTTTGATTTTTCAGGTGGGAGGAAAGCACATGACGGACAATTTTCACCTATTGCAGAAGTATACACAGACTCCGTAGCAGCTATTTTGTAATTTTTGTAGATCAGTGGGCCATGATGAGTGTACATGTTGGAGATATGAGTTAATGATGGATTAGAACCCAACTTATCGAATGTAAATAGAAACATGAGCCCTCGACCCAACAATTGGAATGGCACGCGGTGGATTTCAAGGGCGAGGTCGAGGATGAGGAGGAATGGGGCCAGGAAGGGTCTGCGAACAACTAATCTGTTACAATTGCGGAGGACTAGGGCACCACGCTTGTGATTGTACCAACCCAACAATAATATCTTGTTCATATTGTGAGCAGTTTGATAATGAAATGGTAGATTGTCCTACGCTGATCACACAGATGCACGAGAAGGGGGTACTATAGCCTACTCTGACCCAAAATATCCAAATGATGAAGTATGAATCGGGCGAAGAAGACCCCAACGTGAACATGGTGCTCAGAAGTGGCATGACTATAGGGGAAGATAAGGGGAAGTAGCACAAGGAAGATACATGGGTTCAAAAGGCTCCTACAAAGGAACTTGAGTTTGACTTGGAATGCACAAAGGAGACGATTATGGAAGCTAAGAAGAGCTTCATAGAGGCCTCTACTTTAGGTAGTAAAGATCAACCAGAGCCAGGAATGGATCCTTCTATGCTTACTACCTTTTTAGAGACATGCATGAAATTGCTGCGCGATAATAAGGTGGTTAAAGGACTACAAGAATTGATAACTAGGTGCGCAGGGCTAGGGGAACCGAGTGTAGTCCGGAAACTAGGAAAGAATACATTGCTCATTGGGAGGGAGATGAGATTAACGGTGCACATTGGTGAATATGAAATGGATCAGGTAATCCTAGACCTGGGTTCGGACATGAATGTCTTACCAAAGCAGACATGGGAACACATGGGCAAGCCCGCATTACAGTGGTCCCCTATTAAATTATGAATGGAGAACCAACAAAATATCTTGCCCATGGGAAGGTTGCAAGGGGTAACAATGGACATCGAAGGTGCGAGCTCATAGACAGACTTTGAGGTGATAGAGATTTTTGATGACAAAAACCCTTACCCCGCGTTGTTAGGAATAGAGTGGGCCACGAATATGAATGGAGTCATAAACCTAAAGAAGCGGAAGATGATTTTCAAGAAAAATTCCCTACGTGTAGTAGTTCTGCTAGATTCAGCTGAAGGAGCACGCTACACTGAATTTGTGCGCGATGATGATAGTGATGATGAGCTAGATTGCATTTACCAGATAATGGCGCAAGACCAGGATCAAGTGAACCTGATTGCAGATGGGAGAAGCTCATGGGAGCGCGACAGTTCCTGTACTTTGGATTCATATAAAGAAATAGAATTTTGGCCGAACCGGTTATATGAAGTAACAACGCTGAATTGCAACATCATGATTAGATCACTGCGGTGCGTGACGACCGAAACAAGGGAACTACCAACATATGATGGGGAGATAGGTGTCGATGAATTCTTGGACAAATTGGAAAGGTCAGTGCAAAAACAATAGCGGTATGGTGCACTAGAATGGGCGTTGCACACAACACCCACAGAATTGTGGAAGACATATCAAGGAAGTTTGGGAAGTTGAAGCGAATTTTGTAGGATGATGCGCGTACATTTTGGAAGACCCCAACTAAGGCAGATTGATGGAAAAGGGAAGAAAATCTTGCATGCACACCTTTGCCGGTGGGTGTGGACGTATACCAAATAGATTGTTCCAATGCGCAACAGTATTACAATAGCAAGCCAGAATAGGGCGCATTGGCGGAAGAAAAGGATCGCACTACAAAGTGTGAGAACGGAATTGTTCGCCAAGGTACACGAAGTCATGCATAGGGGACAATGGATACAATGTACAAAATGGGACCTGCGTGTCCCAGTGGTTAGATGGGCGTATACGGCACTATGCCAGAACCTTCCGAGGTTGCAGAATGGTATAGGAACTTATGTCGCTGAAGAACCTCTGCAGGAGGCTGAGGATGTAGTAATATCGGTAGAGAGAACAACGTGCGAAGTCTAGACTGGAGAGATGACAAGACCACGCAAAGAGGAGTATGAATGGATTCACGAAGCCATTCGAAAAGGGATTGCACAACTTCATAAACTAGAAAGAAATAGGGTGCTATTGAGAACAAATAGTATGATGCTGGACGTGGAGATTAAGCAGCTAGAAAGGGAACTACGGGAAGACTTTCTAAATGGAAAACCTGGAGAGTTGCAGCCAGATGCGCGCAAACCTAAGGATGGATTGGAGAAATATCGCCGCGAGCTAGTTGATCAAATGCTGTGGTTAAGGCCACACCTTACTCAGGATGGAAATCAGGAGAACGTGCTGCACCCAGTAGCAAGCGTAGTGACGAAAATAAAGACTATGTCGTGGCTTGTTCAATAAGGCGTGATAATGTCGCACCAATGGGGTGTGACCACCTAACTAGTCGAGGAAGAGATAGTCTCACCACTCCAGATAGTTGAAAGAGAGCGCGGGACTTTAAAACAGTCTGTCTGGGAGCCACGCGATGACAGGGGTGCGCGCAGGCTCGACATGTCACAAGGGTCGCGGTCTCATAGAGAGGACTATGCTGCTGTGTGGATAGACAGGGAAGTGACCATTGGTGTCATTATTCATGACAAGATGTCCAAGCTAAGGTGAAAAGGAGCGGGCGGCGGGCATTCAAGATACGAATTAAGAGTTTGATTCGGAACGATCTACCATAAATCTCGGATTAATGACCCGAGTAAGGAGGGAACAGTCAAATTTGAATTTCAACAGGCCTATAAATCACAACTGGTCATCCACTGAACAACCTTTGGCATCTTGAGAGTTAAGTTATCGTGCTATCAAGTAGGTATGGACCCGTCGAACTTCGAAGCTTTGAGAGCAAGTCCAGTGTTTGCAACATTGCCGAAAGAGATGCAGGACCTTCTAAGCAATGTAATGTTGATGGCCAAGGATGCCGCACCAAGCCCAACGACAATGGTGGGAGATGTACCGGAAATTCCCAGATCGCCCTGAATGCCAAGGCCCAAAAAAGACCCATAGGTAGCAGGATCGGTCTGAATGTCTCCATAGAACCTGCGGTCTGGTAAGTTATCTATGGAAGATAAGGGCAAGACAGTGAATCTTGAGGTAGGAGATAGAATTCTGTTTAAGGGTTCATGTCTGGGCCATGTGCGCATGACAAAACTTGAAGATTGGGACCTCGCGGATAGTAAGAACTCTCTTGAAAAAATGCAACACAAGCTTCAACAAAATTTGAATATATTGAACCAGAGATTGCAAGTTTGCTAGTATACGCATTTGACATCTCAGCTAGAGCTAAAATCATATGAGTTGTCACTTTTTGATACCCTAGCAGAGCATAAGGAACATCATAAGTTAAGAGAATTAGTAGGGGCAATGGAGTAGGAGCTTGAAGAAGCGTTACAGGAGGCAATGACGGAGCAATAGATTGTATTGCGTCACTCACATGGATGGCAAACCACGAAGCCTTGGCAGCACGACTCACCACACCAAAAGGGTGACTCGAGGGTGAGTCAAAATGTTTGTATTGGGGGCCTGTTGGGTAGCGGATCCCCAGTGTAACGGTTTTGGAGCTAAAAGCCTACAATTTTGGGTAATTTTGTCGTAAAGGCTCCGCGAAGGGCACAGAGTGCGAAGTGTAAAGAGATGAGCCAAAGGGTTGTTTTCCCTCAAATAATGTAATGTAATGTAAAGTGAGTCAGCCTGCCCATGGTCCGCGGACCATGGGAATGTATAAATAGAGCAAAAGCTCTAAGATGTAAAGCAGGGGTTTTAGCAATGAAAAGTCTTAGTGAGTAATAGAATGTTTGTAAGTCCGTGTCTAGGGGAGTAGAGTAGATAGAGGCTCTATAGCTGTGTGCGCAGAGGCCTGGTAGAGTCTGCAGTTGTGTGCGCGGACCCCTGCAGCTGAGTGCACAGGGTAGGAAGTGGATTGTAACTAGAAAAAGCATTAATAAAGATAAATTGGTTTTGGAACATCACATATCTGTTTCTATATTTCTGTTTATGCATTTTTTTACAGTTTACGATTGCATGCATGTTTTTTTTATGTTGAATGGTAAATGAAAATATTGGGCCCACTTAATTTAATTCAAGATCTATAATAATGACAAGCACAATAAAGGGTAAAGAACATTCGCGCTCTTCATTTAAGCCGCGCGAGGGTAGTTGCATTGGAAAAACAACTGTGCGGAAGTAGCGCAACGCGTAGAGTGGGATCGTGAGCCTTCCAAGACCCATCAAGACATCCTAAGGGTGTGGAAACCTGGTTCCAGCACCCTCCCATACTACCTTGGGTGAGACCTTAGTCTGCGCTCCGCGGACTGTTGCCGAAAGGGCCAGTAGTTTCAAGATTTGTTTGGCTAACTCACTTCTAAACCTGGGTCAAGCCCCAATAAGCCAACACAATGCAAAGGCTATGAATGCCATCTTGGTAAGTTTGGCCGAGTCCAAGTTCTTGAAAGTAATGTAGCTGAAAATAACATAGGCAATGCGGGATAATCTTATTCAAAGTTATGAAGGTGTCACCAAGGTAAAAAGTGCTAAAATCCAATAATTTAGAACCCAATATGAGACACTGAAATGCATGATGATGAAATAATTGCAACATTTTTCCTTCGAGTAGATGAAATTGTTAATTCCATGAGAAATCTTAGTGAAAAAATAAAAGATGCTACTCTTGTTGATAATATTTTGAGATCACTAACTCTGAAGTTCAATTCCAAAGTCTCCACTATTGATGAAATGTAGGATCTAAAAAGTCTCACACTTGATCAAATCCATGGAATATTGAAAACATTTGAGATGAGGAAATGTAGTCCTTCAAACATGAGAGAAGCAAACTTATAAGTCACATATAAAGAGAAACATAAGGAAGCACCCAAAGACACCAACTACATTTCATATGAGGAAGAAGGGAACTTTGTGATAAAGTTGCAAGTGGGAACTGGAAAATTTAGAGGTAAGCTTCCCTTTAAATGTTTTTCTTGTGGAAGAGTTGGCCATTATGCATCCAAGTATCCTTATAGATAAAATCATATATTTCTAAAAATATATTCTCTGACAATATAATATTTTACTCTGATTAAGATATTCATAGCACATCTGATGACCAAGAAAATTTAGATTCAGATTCTAACTATATATACTTATGGCTCTTGAAGATCAATCATTAAATGAATCAATTAGTTGTGATGTAAGTGATTCAACGAAAGCTAAAAAGGAGAATGATAACCTCGGGAATGATAAAAAATATTTGGAATCAAAAGGAAACAATATGATTGAAGAAATAAACATGTTAAAGATGGAATTAGAAGATACTAATAAAAGATACAAAAGCATAAGAAAACAACTTCAAGAAAAGGAAAAGCATTGTGAAACATTATAATATGAAATAATGACCTTAAAGGAAGATTATGAGAAGAGAAACAATTGGGAAAATGCATCTAAGTCTCTAAATAAGTTTATTAATGAACAACACTATCCTTTGATCAAGACGCATTAGGTATGATCATACAAAATGTGATGACAAAAACTTGTACAATGTTGTTCAAGGGAAATCTAAATCAAGCCACACATCTCCTAGATCAAGAAAAAGATCTGTTCCTAGGCACACAATATGGTTTTATGGATATTTTTTCTCTTATAACTCATTTTGGCATAAGGTCATTGATTGTAGGTCAAGTATGAAAAAAAAAAACTAGGAGATGGGATACGTTCCAACACATAATTAGAATTTGCAAGCAGATTTGGAGGAAGAAGGAATATCAGTCAGAAACATAAAGAAGATTGACCCTATCGTAGTCCATTGGTTCTTAAATCTTACCTCTCATAGTTACTGCAGAAGTGATGTAAGGTACATGACCTCATAAGAGAAGAAAATGACTATCAGGTCCTTGGGATAAGTGATGTGTAATCTAGGGGGGAGTAATACATATGTTGTCTTGATGATGACTCCCATGGTCTTTTGGATATTCATATTGATAGTGCATCTGATGTAGTAATAGTGAATAGGTACAGACAGTACAGGCTCAGGGGGAGTTGCGGTTATGAAATTTCACATTTTACCTTTTGTATGCGGATATTATGAAGGACAATAGTGTAGATACGCGAGTTTTGATACAAATAGTCACATGTGTTTTCCTTTGATGAAGTAACAATATGATAGAGTCAGGGAAAGGATTTGATATGCTTTGGACAATTATTATTTGGCTTTCTTGTTCTGATGCTGATGGTTATAGTCTATGGATTCTACTTTGAAGTGGTATTGGCTAATGATGGTTTATGAATTACTGAATATGACATTGATGCTTTGATGTATTTATTGATTGTTGATTTGATGAGCTTACTGATGGATGCATTGATATGATCAGACCTGATAGTGAACAGTTGGAACATGTTTAGGGGGAGCATCTGCTATGCTTATACTAATGAATTGTTGGCATTATGATTGATTTAGTATTCCTTGTTGAATAATGATGTTCATGATAAATATTTATTAATGTTGCTAAAGGCACACATGGTTGTTGATAACTATATGTTTCTATTGTCATTTTTCATAAGTTGCCTATGGTGAAATGTGGATGATTCTTATACATATAAAATGTCAATAATGTTGTTGATCAAATTTGTGATGCATGTATATGATGATTCATATAACATGAAAAGAGAATGTTCCAATGCGCAACAATATTACAATAGCAAGCCAGAATAAGGCGCATTGGCGGAAGAAGAGGATCGCACTACCAAGTGTGAGAACGAAATTGTTCACCAAGGTACACGAAGTCATGCATAGGGGACAACGGATACAATGTACAAAATGGGACCTGCGTGTCTGTTGAGCCTCAAACCTGCACTCATTTACCCATCCTCCCAACAACCTTTTCCTACTCATTTCCTTCTTTTGTCATCATTCCCTTCATCAACTTGTTCAATTCATTGCATTATAGGACTTTTTAACATGATTTGCTAATTGTGCTAATGATTGACTGTTGGTTTAGATTTTTGGTTCAAGTGCTGCAATTCCGCAGTTGATACAGGATTTCCGCAGCCGATCTCTGATTCCGTAGCCAATCTCAGATTCCACAGCCATTTTCTTGTTTGCTATAATCCAGGTGTCCTCCAGATGAAAGAGCCTCATGGGCAAGTTTGTATGACTGTGTACATGGTGCGTGTGCTGTCAGCTCAACCAAACTGGCCGCTACACCCCTGGTCAACGTGGAGGTAACTCTGGTCAAATGGCAAGGTTGCAAACAGTGGCATGGCTCTGCGTGTTCAGTTGGAGCACGAAAGTCACAACTGGCCTCTTCTTTAGCCACGAAGACTACAGGGGGACAAGAATCCAACAACAGATTTATTAACCATGATGACCATTCCCTAAATCCGTGCACGGTGTTGCTGAACATGTCTTTTGCATAGCTGTTAGTTAGCTTAGTTTACGCACAAAACAGTTGATGTTCCTGCTATAAATAAAGTGTTTCTACACACTGATTAGTTAGTTTTTGGAAGTTAGTATTTTGCTGCTGTAAACCTTGTTTCAAGACTCTTTTATATAGCATTTACGCTCTCCACTGTGTTTTATTATGTGCTGATTTAATACCAAGAAGACAGTTCCGTTCTTACCTACGTAGCTGATCTTTTAATTGGTTGAAGTGGATGGAGGGCCCCTGTCTGCTACAACCATTGTACAATAGCTTTTAAATTTACTTTCCTGCATTTCTTTTTCTTTAATTCACCATGTATATTAATGTACAGTTTTGAATCATGCTGCTTTATGTTTCTGTACTTTTTATGACTGATCAATGTGTGTTTTTACAGCTTTGATAGGAGCTCGGGACAGTGTGCTTTTCCTTCTTTTTAACACTAGTGGCATCTGAAGTTGTCTTCTCTAAACTGCTGATTTTCGCTTCGATTTTTATTAGTTTCCTTGCCTAGTTACTTTATCAAGTTTTGTCAAGTTGCTAATCTCTTGATGGTTCTTTTTATCATGATTCACTAATTTTTAGACCAAAACATCATTTAATTGCAGGCTTGGTTTATTTAGTTTTTAGACTCATATTGCTAATTCACTCCTAACTCTTTTCACATGACAATTTAGGCCAAGGGCAGAATGTTAAGGGAGAATAAGTAGTGTTATTGTCACTTATTTTGCATTGCTTTTAGATTCAATAGAGGAGTTTAGAGTAGTGTTCTTAC
Source organism: Pinus taeda (assembly GCA_000404065.3). Lineage (NCBI taxonomy): Eukaryota > Viridiplantae > Streptophyta > Pinopsida > Pinales > Pinaceae > Pinus > Pinus taeda. The sequence goes on from APFE030389722.1 coordinate 223,968, forward strand.
TTTCAGCTGAGTTAATATAGATGTCATTTTCATTCTTATCAGCAGTAAAGGTATTGGAATAGTGCCATTGGTCTTTTTGTTTGATGCTTTACTTTCATTCGAAGCTTTAATTCCATTCCAAGTTATTGTTCAAGTTTTATCTTTAAAATTCAAGAAGCATTTAGAAATCACCACATACACACACATTCACTCACTTGTTTATAACTTCATCACATCACATTAGGAAGATTAGTTAGACATACACTAAAAACGACAAAAAGAACTAGGAAAGGCTACTTAAGTATATATTGTACACTTCACTTCATCAGCTTACGAGCCCCGGGTTGACAATTTATGATAGAAATTTAGACAACACTAAATTGACCAAACA
>APFE030389725.1:0-11965 GCA_000404065.3 Pinus taeda
TGTGAAACTATTATTTGGAGGCTACTAGAGTTTGATAACATCACCTTATTCATGTTCAATACTAGTTATGTGCCATAGTTGGTGTTAGGTGAGCCATTGTGCTTATGGACTCATGGTCCTATCTTTGGGGTGATTGGCAGTAGAGATACTAGAAGAAGTGTGTTATATAGTTCGGTTGTACATATAAGGTTTGTAGTGAATCGACATATTTTATCAGATAAGTATTTGCAATATATTTTAAGGCATATGTTTTGTTTATGGATATTACTTTTCTTGCTTGATATATTGTTATTCTGTCATGCTATGTATATTTTATTAGTGATTATTGTATCAGTACCAGTGGGTGTTAGCATCGCCCTAGAGAAACGACTGGGAGATGTTATAAGTAGTGATTATAATATTAGTGTTGGTGGGTGGTGGTATCTCCCTAGCAAGGTGGTTTGGGGATGTTAGAAGAAAACTTCTTTCTCTTCTAGCAAATCTCGTAAAGCGAAGATTTTTTCCTAAAGCAATCAATGTCTTTCCCATACATGGCCTAGAGGATCTTCAATTAATATGCATTAATTGGATTCTCACAAGTTGCCTATTTTCTCATTATACCTTTACCTTCCTGAAAATCCTTCTTTTCCTTATGTCTGCTTCCATATATTTTTCCCATTATTCTTTTTTCCACACAGATTAGTCTTTTGCAAGATATTTAGCCATTTAAATATTCTCCCTCGATATCATTCTTGTATCCCCATATATGTGCTCTTCCTTGTGCATCTTTGAATTCCACTATTATCTATCTTAACAATTTTAGTGATTGAAAGTTGAAACAACAAACTAATATACTGATTTTCATAACTAGAACATAGCCCCTAGTAGAAAACCAAAAAAGCATGTTGCACACATGGGAAAAAATAAGTCTATCCATGACAATGCCAAAGAGTTACTTGTTACATATACCTTGAACTATAGAAAAAATTAGCAGAAAAACATAAATTTGTTAAGGGGAAATCCAGTGTTTTCCCTATTTGTAGCTTGGACCTAAAACTCAACCTAACAACTCATATATTCATCTTCATGAATGCAACATAGTTATGCAAAACAGACCATAAATATGGACAAAACACATAGAAAATATTTTTTATCCGATACAGTGCCAAAGAATTAATTGTATCCCATACATAATTTCCAACATATCTATATAATACAAAGGAAATTTCTTGAACTCTATAAACTAACAATGGAAATTAAGAGTAAAAGATTGGCATAATAAAACCAGTGTGAAAGGTTTAAAAAGCACTAAGGCAAGAGCTAGAAGTAAATTTGAAGGCGTCAATGATCTGTTCATGGGAATCTAGTGATAGTGGCACCATTGAGTAAAGGGTTGTACCATATTTTATACATATACGTAGATACAATACATTAAAATGTGAAGATTGATAATAATATAATATTAAATGGAAAGAGTCAACATTAAACGATAGGGAGTATTATCCTAAGACGTGAATTTAGGTTTTCAATTTTTACAATACTACAAATTAATTAAGAATTCAATTCAAGAGATGTTACCCCAAGACATTTAAAAGAAGACTGAATCTCTCATCAAATCCATGATATAATGCCATGAGAGATGACATCCTTATTGTCTGCATCCTCTACATGCTTCATCAAGATGCTCTCTATGTTATGGAACATTTGCGAGGGCTTCAAATCATAGGCAACAAGAGAAGGAAATCTAGTTGAATCCCCTAATCGACTTGCCATATTAATTGGTTACATTTATTCAAAGGACCTTTTTGTACCCTAGGCCTTTGCCAAGAAGAAGCTTAAGGGGATTATAAACACAAACCAAGTTTTTCTACCTTCCTTGATTCCAATAAATTGCATTTCACCTAATCTAATCCAAAAATAAATCTAGGTGCTCTAATTCCTCTCAGGGGAAAAGGAATTCCCCACATATGGGGACAACCAAATAGAAAATTGTAATAGTTCCGGGGTGTATGTGTATGAAGTGTCCACTAATTTATTGAATTCTACCAAACATGTCTATCATTGAAAGTGTCTATTATGCCAGATTTTCTCACTCACAAGTGAATATGGTAAAGAAACTGGTAGTACCATACACATTCTTCCTATTATATACTTAAGCACGAACAAGATAAAATTTTTCCACCATGAAAATAGTTATAGGCTTCAAATTCTACTATATGAGTCAACTCATGCATAAACATACTTGCTAAACCTATTATATATTAATAGTTGAGTAGATATCAAATTTTATTAGGCATAATAATATGGTTGTGGAAGGTTTAAAGCCTTAATATAGATGCAATGTAGAGCAAATTCAACCTCCTTGGTAGACCTTATGTGCAAGATCCCAAAGCCATCTATAATGGATACTACATCACTCACAAACTTCAAAAGATGGCAAGGTTTCATAGTTGGGATTTTCCTTCTACATTTTCCTCTATTGTCAATTGACATGAGTAGAAATAGCCTGCATTTGCTTTTGTTGCTTAGTTAAAAAAGGTGGATACATCCTCCATTGGACGGGGCATCTTTCCACATCCTACAATCCCAACCCTCTCCTTTGAATTGGTAGTTTGTGATAACAGCATGTAAAAGACAACTCATAATGCTTATCAGAAGAGAAAACTGACATAGGTTGTCCCAACAGTTTGAGGGCTCTTTGATTATTTTAATCCGATTCAATTATTTAATTCTTAAATTAAGATATGTAAATGTCATTATAATGACATGAAAAAGGGCTTTGAGCCTTCTTTTATATCTACATGTTTTTATTTTAAAATTTATTTCAAGTAACAAGGTAGTGGATTCTATTTTTGGTTTGTTATCCAGTTATAGCTTTCTGTTTTTGATTACATCACATGGATTGTGCTGTGTTGTCTAGCTGTAAAAGCTGAAGCATCTTTCCACATTTTGCAATGTGAGCCCTCCGTTGCAAGCAGAATTGACATCAACTATCTAAGAAATAAGCAGCGCTGCAATCCCAGCCCTCCGCTCTTAATAAACTTGATAGTCTATGAAAGCAAATTTCGAGATAAAATTGGGGCTGCTTATCAAACAAGTTACGTCAATGGTCATGAATCTTGGTTCGAGAGATAATTAGCGCTGCTTATCAAACGAGTTATCTCAACGGTCAAGAACCTTGGTTGCTTTAATTCGATTCAATCTTTAAATTCATATTGGCATTGGCATTGTTGTGCCTCTCCTACTCTCAGAGTTTCCTGCATTGTGTGGTCTAGTCTCGTGTGTCTGTATGTTTGGAGCTCCACGTTGTGTGTCTATGAATGTGGTGTGGTCTATGTTGTTATGTCTGTGTGTCTGTCATCTGTGTTTGGTGTGTCTGTCTGCCTGGTGTGCTTGTATTCTCTGAGAGGTGGAGGCAGAGGGTTGCTTTTGTATTCTTTGAGAGGCAGAGCTTGTATTCTTTGAGAGGCAGAGGCCGAGGTGTGCTTGTATTTTTTTTGAGAGGCAGAGGCAGAGAGGTGGAGGCAGAGGTGTGCTTGAGAGGCAGAGGCAGATATGGCGCATGAATTATTGAATGAGGAATACTCTGCCCAGTTAAATGAGGCTTCCGGCTCGATCACAGGTAAATGGGGCATTCTATTTTCAAACTCTTTGTATGGATGACTCTAATTATGGGTTGCAAATAAGATTAGCTGAATGAGAGAGAGGAATCGATTTGATTTTTGAAATTTCATTAGCATAGCTCGATTCCTATAAATTATATCCTGGAGCCTGCAGTTTCTTGGTTTCTTTAAATTAGATCCTCTGCATCCATGGTTAGACGATTTCTTGGTTTTCAAATTAAATCCTCTGAATGCATGCTGAGGCGCTTTCTTGGGTTTTTTAATTAGATCCTCTGCATCCATAGTTACACGATTTCTTGGTTTTTTAAATTAAATCCTCTGAATCCATGGTGAGGCGCTTTCTTGGCATCCATGGTTAGACGATTTCTTGGTTTTCAAATTAAATCCTCTGAATGCATGCTGAGGCGCTTTCTTGGGTTTTTTAATTAGATCCTCTGCATCCATGGTTACACGATTTCTTGGTTTTTTAAATTAAATCCTCTGAATCCATGGTGAGGCGCTTTCTTGGTTATTTTAATTAGATCCTCTCCAAGGTTAGACGATTTCTTGGTTTTTAAAATTAAATCCTTCTTGGTTTTTTTAATGAATCCATGCTGAGGCGCTTTCTTGGTTTTTTTAATTAGATGCTAGACGATTTCTTGGTTTTTTTAATTAGACGCTCTCCATGGTTAGACGATTTCTTGGTTTTTTAAATATAAGACTCTGAATCCATGCTGAGGCGCTTTCTTGGTTTTTTTAATTAGATCATCGCGGTTTCTTAGTTTTTTAAATTAAATCCTATGAATCCAAGCTGAGGTGGTTTTTTAAATCAGATCCTCTGCACCCATGTTGAGGCGGCACCGTAAATCCCTCGTTGCACTGAAAGCGCGAGAAACCGAACCTGCCAATAATATCACCGTTGAATATGGCCGGCGTCGAAGGCAGTGCGAGCATTTTTGTGGAGGAGAAATTCCTGAGACCCTGCTTTAAAGATGGAGAAATTCCCTTAGCGATTTTGAAGGGCGTAATTACATCACCGTATACGGTGCATAGTGAGAGGCCGGTGTTTGCTCCAGAATCAGTTGTACAATGAGAGGCCGGTATCGAGTAGTGAATTTATAGGTCGGTTGCCCGATCATTTTTTCACACATCGTCTCCCAATGCAGCGGCCATTATTCCTTGAATCTAAGGGATTGAGCAACGCCGTAAGCCTTGCAAATATGTGATATCCATCTATCAATGTGATTCATGCCTGGGAGGTAAGCATTTTCATTTTCTTGACTGACTATTTCTTGAAATGCATGTGTGATGAAGAGGAATTGATTCCAATACATCTCCATAAAACTGTCTGTCATGTCATCTCCAGAAAACATAATTTATTGGATATGGGTGGAAATACATTATTCTAAAATTGTCAAACTCCCTGTCTAATTTGAACAATCTTGGTAAGAGGTCGAAGCCCTGGGTTCTTTGAAGGATTAATAGTTAGATAAAGGTCTAGAGCCGACCCTTAGCAGAAAAATAATTTCTATAAAAACCCAAGTTAAAATTTATGGAACCTGTACGTGACCCAAAATTGGGAACAATCGACGAATAACGAAGGGGAATCAACATTTGAAAACGTTGAGTTAAATTTCCCACACTTTCCCTTGTTCACATGAAGAAGGGTTCTTCTACAATTAATTACAAGAAAGGTATTAGGGAACCAATAATTGGAAATGAATGTAACCTCCAAATTCCCAATTGGGAACTGTAACAAATCATTACCTAAATGCAGTCTCAGGAGCTTATTGATGTCAATATTAGAATATGAACAACCAAACAAAATCTGAGATAAATTAGGAGAGTAAAATTATATTTTACCCTATATCTTCGGAGCTGAAGTACGTATCCGCAGGGAAAATTTAATAGGAGAACCCCGATAACTCTGTCTGGAAAAACAAATGAAGGATAAAAGGAACCGTAAGTATATATAAAACAAATTTAAGAAGCTCCTGTCCAGCATATAACTCGGCCAACGAGGACATAGCCAATTAACATTCTTGTTATCAATAGAAGGTAGCCATTAATATTGTTGATGAAGAAATCAATGGTTCTGAAGCCATTTCCATCCTTTGATTTTGATGAATATGCCCAATGAGTTGTATGATGACTGGGATTGGTTCTGTCTCATTTCCTTGCCCCTGATCCTTACAGAACATTTCCATCAAACTCATTTCCTTGCCCTGATGCTTACATATAGATATATGTGCATGCAAACTGCTGAGTGGATAGATACATGTGCATGCAAACTGCTGAGTGGAATACTCATCAAAAACATGCAAGAGAGATATATCTATATGTGATGCCGAAAGAAAGATATGAATTCTGTACAGCCAGATAATTGTGATGCTGAGAGAAATATGAATGAATTCTGTAGAGCTAGTTAGATAGATAATTGAGACATTTATATACACTATTCTTGTATACACTATTCAGCCCTAGCTTTTCATTAATTTTTGTTAATGCTTGCCTTTTCCTTACCAGTTTGGAGGGCGTAATTACACTTCCGTATCATGTTGTTGGACCTGGGGCTCGCTGGAGAAAAGGGCATCCGTGAGAGGTAAGCATTGCTACCTGTTATAAAGTCATCCTCAACTGATTGCATTGCGGAAAATAAGGGATTTTATCAGAATTACATATTTAATGGAAAAAGCTTCAGATTTTTTGATTTTCTTTATATTTTTATACTACCATTTATTTATAATTTTTGTATTGTTAGTTGTGATTACTGTGATAATAAACTTATGTATTGTTGTATTTTCACATTTAATTGATTATATATTATATTTTAAATTTCATGAACACATTTAATTGATTATATATTATATTTTAAATCTGATGAATATGTGCAATGGGTCATAGGCTATAGGCTATATGGGACGATGATGACTTGTATTGCATGGGCATATCACTATTGCAGAAAAAGATTGAGTCAATCTAGTGTAAATGGTGCAAAGGTAAATTCAAAGGTTCATATTCATTACCATGTTTCTTTTGGTTTTAGTGAAAGTGTGGGCTCCAACTTTGGCTTTACTCTCTCATGATGGAGTATATTACGTCTTCCATAATCTTCCAATTATCAAGTTAGGTTAGTTACTTTATTAAATTTATAAAAGTTTTTGCTACTTGTATAGATGACCACTAAATTTTAACAATTTTTGTTTTTTTGCAGATCATAAGAGGGACATGAAGAATATACAAACATGCTCAGATAGATGAAATATCAATATCTACAAGTCATGATAGAATATTTGAATTCATTATGTTATTATGACCCAAATTAAACTAACCTTCATTTATTTTTCTTATTATGTAATTACTTAAAAAACATCATAATAATAAAAAGTATTATTTTTTTGAAGGAGCGAAAAGCCCTTTCTCATTGCTCTTGAGGATGGACCATGGCTATCCTCAAGGGTATGTGTCCCGTTCTGCACCTTACTTTTTCATTTGCTTAATAAATTTATTTTAGAATTAGATAGATTTAGTTTAAAATTATGAAATAATACATCAATATAAATTAGAACATGTTAATTAAAATTTTAAAATATTGAATAAGCTTGAAGTTATGTAAATGCATTTGATTTAATCAATATAATATTTTTCGAACTGGGAGTTTTTGTGATAACTGCACAATTTTTGTATGCTTGTTTAGTGGTTCAAGTGTGTATGATCAAATTGTGTGTCTTTATTGTATAAATTGATTAGTGTGTGGTAATTGCAAAATTATTGTATGCATATTGAGTGATTGATTTGTTTTGTGATGTTTTTATTGTATACATTGATTGATGTGTTTTTCTATTACTTTGTGATGTGATGATGAAATTAAATGCAGATTTTTGTGCAATGATTGTTGTTTGAGGTTCATTTATATGATTGTGTTTACAATGAATGTGTGACATGTTCATCTATACTTTCAAATGTGAAATATTTTTCTTTGTTAATGCTTGGTCTTTATATTATGTTTGTGTATTCAAAACATTTTTGTGGGTGATGACCAAAATTTGATATGTAATGTTTGAATCTTTGTGTGTTTACAATGCTTTTTGTGAGATTCATTATTTGATGTGTAGTGATTTTGTATGACGATATTTGTTGTTGGGCTTCACTTACATAGTTAGCATTTACAATGAATGTGGATGACATGTTTGAAATGTGTGTGAATTTTCTTTAGCATATTCTTTGATTTAGTGCTACAATAATTTTGTATGTTTGGATATATACAATTTTCTATGTACGATGATAAAAAATTTGATATGCAATGTTTGTATCTATTTCTAATTTTGTGTGTAATAAGAAAAGTTGATGCGATGATGTAATGCTTGTATGTATTTATAATTTTGTGTGTGCAATAAGAAAATCTGATGCCATGTGTGTATGCTTGTCTATTTGTGATGCTTTTGATGTTTGGATATTTGTGTATTTGTAATGCTTGTTATGTTTGTGTATTTATTGTATGCTTGTATTGTCTATGTATTCAGAATGTTGTTTGTAATGTTTAAAACTTGAAATGTACTCTTGATTGTGTGTGTCTATGTATTCAAAATATTGTTTGTACTGTTTAAAACTTGAAATGTACTTTTGATTGTGTGTGCCTATGTATTCAGAATATTGTTTGTAATGTTTAAAACTTTAAATGTACTCTTGATTGTGTGTGTCTATGTATTCAGAATATTGTTTGTAATGTTTAAAACTTGAAATGTACTCTTGATTTTGTGTGTATATGTATTCACAATATTGTTTGTAATGTTTAAAACTTGAAATGTACTCTTGATTGTGTGTGTCTTTGTATTCACAATATTGTTTGTAATGTTTAAAACTTGAAATGTACTCTTGATTGTGTGTGTCTATGTATTCACAATATTGTTTGTAATGTTTAAAACTTGTAATGTACTCTTGATTGTGTGTTTCTATGTATTCCCAATATTGTTTGTAATGTTTAAAACTTGAAATGTACTCTTGATTGTGTGTGTCTATGTATTCACAATATTGTTTGTAATGTTTAAAAATTGAAATGTACTCTTGATTGTGTGTGTCTATGTATTCACAATATTGTTTGTAATGTCTTAAACTTGAAATGTACTCTTGATTGTGTGTGTCTATGTATTCACAATATTGTTTTTAATGTTTAAAATTTGAAATGTACACCTGATTGCGTGTGTCTATGTATTCACAATATTGTTTGTAAAGTTTGAAACTTGAAATGTACTCTTGATTGTGTGTGTCTATGTATTCACAATATTGTTTGTAATGTATAAAACTTGAAATGTACTCTTGATTGTGTGTGTCTATGTATTCACAATATTGTTTGTAATGTCTTAAACTTGAAATGTACTCTTGATTGTATGCCTATGTATTCACAATATTGTTTGTAATGTTTAAAATTTGAAATGTACACCTGATTGCGTGTGTCTATGTATTCACAATATTGTTTGTAACGTTTGAAACTTGAAATGTACTCTTGATTGTGTGTGTCTATGTATTCACAATATTGTTTGAACTTGAAATGTACTCTTGATTGTGTGTGTCTGTACTCTTAATTTTATGCATCTTTGATTGTGTTTGTACTCTTGATTGTATGCATTTTTTATTGTGTATTTGTATTCTTGATTGTATGCATTTCTAATTATGTGTATATATTCTTTATCATGTTGTTTGTGTATTTACAATCTTGTATTTATATGCTTGTGTACTTACAATGTTTTTTAATGTAATGGTGCATATATCATATAATGTTTGTGTACTTGTGTATCTATGTGTTTTCAAATGTAATGATGAAAAATTGATGTGATGCTTGTATATCTATAATATTTTTGAATGTAATGACGATTGTTGTTTGATTGGGTTTTTCGTTTATTTGTAGTTTGTTGATCATTGATTATAATTTTGTATATGCTTGGAATGTGAGAATGAACAAAAGTTGATATAGAATCTTTTTGTATTTGTAATAATATTTTTTATAATGATCAAAATTTGATTTTATTTTCAATTTAAATTTATTTTCAATTAATTAAAGCTAGGGATTTTTTAATGTAATCATAATTCTTGTTTAATTGGGTTGTTGTTTATTTGTCATTCATTGGTTGTTGATTGTGATTGTGTATATTCTTGGAATGTAAGAATTTGTGTGAAAATGAACTAAATTTGACATGAGATCTTTTTGTATTTACAATAATATTTTTGTAATGATCAAAATTTTGATGTCTATTTTCAATTTAAATTTATTGCACTAGAAATTAAATGTGGGGGATTGGGAGAGTGTTGAGTGAAATAATAATATTATAGAAGTTATAAGTGAGGGCGTAGCTCAAATGAAATTTAATCTATTGAGTAGGGAAATCACATAGGAGGTGGGGTTGGGGGAGCGACGAGTGAAATAGTAGTATAACCATAAATTAGGAGTGAGGGGGAGGGGCCAAATGAGCTTCCACCTTCACGTGGTTGGCCTCGTCAGTAGAGAATTTATATCACAAAATTCTCGAAGCCAAGTGAAGTTCCTTTTAAATATAAAAACATTATTATTTTTACATTTTTATCTATATAATTTTAAATGATAATAAATCACCAATTTTAAATAAACAATATTATTTCCCTTAAATCTATAATTAACTTGTCATTTATTTAAAAATAACTAAAATAATTTTATTATCCTAACATACCAATATATAAAATTAAAAAATTATATTATAATATATATATATATTATATAGAATTAACACTAATAAAATATTCCCCGGATGCGGGTGATAGGTAAGGTTTTAATGAAGAGGGCGGCGGCATTCATTGCCAAGTGGCCGTCAATTCATGCCAAATGGACCGAAGGATCCCGAAGCCGTCCGGCCTGCATTAAAGGTGGCGGGATTTCAACCGCAGGCACAGGTTTAAGAAGCAGACGGTTCAGCCCGATGTCCAGAGAGGGTCCTTTGGCAGGAGAGCGAAGCTCTGGTTCTCTGCAACCAGGCTTCAACTTGGTGGTGAGAGGCGTTTTCAGTCTTCGAATGTTGGCTCTGTCTTTGAATGCTCCGGCTTCAAGCTGGACTGACCTGGTCACTCGTGGCTCAAAGTCCTAGCTAGCTTGTTGGACCTGGTTCGAGTTATGTCCCGGCTCAATTTCTGTACTGGTTCAAATTAAGGTGTTCGGGTTCGAATTATCGGGTCTTAGTCTGAATTATGGTCATGGTTCGAGCTGTGACCAGGTAAATTGCACCCCTGATTCGAGTGGTGAGGCAACGCCGTTCTTCAGTGTCTGGGTTCGAGTTGACACCCTGCTCAATCTGGGTTAAGAGCCAGTCACTATTCAGGTCGCCTTTGGCCCTGGGTTTCTCTGCGACCTCAGTGCAAACTTGTGGCTGTGGTTAAGGCAGCGGTGTTCACAAAATGCCGCGAGAACGACAGCGGGGTGCCTGTAGGCGGGGTGGCACACGAGGCAGAGCCAGATCTCTGGCCTCTGAGCCTCATTCTTCAGAGTCTTCGGAGGGAACTAGTCCGCCACGTTCCACAGAGCGCGGAAGAGGGCGAGGCATGGGAAGAACAGTGGCATGCCCGTTCGGTGGGCATTCATCAACCCGGTTCAGACACACCTGCACATTGGACAATGTCGTGTATTACGTCTCTGTGCGCATTGAAAAATGCGAGCACGTTGATAGGCCAGGCAACCCAGCAGCTCCTAGACCACCATCGCCTGCTCGGGGTCAGCGAACTCAGCTTGTGGAAGCCGAGGGTGAGGTGGCGAGGGACAAAGCTGGTCCAAGTGGTGGAGGAGCCGCACAGCACACCGACTCCAGCGCTTCAGAATACTCTGGCTGCCCGGTGGTGGAGGAACCAGACGGCAAATTCATCCCGCCTTCGGTGGAGGAGCCTCCCTATCCTTACACCTAAGCTAGCGGCGTGGACGTTCGGGGCGGCTTGGGTCTCCTATGATCAGTTTGTTTCCAGAAGTCAGGGCAGCGGCCATTGTCGAAATCGTGAGTCAGTTTTGTCTATGTCCTTTTCCATTTCAGAGTCTGTAATGTTTTATTCAGTCCTGGCTTTTAACATAAGCGTCTGTAATGTCTATGTCTGGGTATATGTCGGTCTTGTTATGTAATTTCAGTGACGATATGAACCACAACAGTACTGTAAGAGTCTGTAAATTCCTCCCTTGCGATAGCAGGGAGTGGATGAGTCAGTTTTTTGAAGTTTTGAACACAGTCATAGCTCTTGTTTGGGGTCAGCGGATAGCTCTTCGGGCTCAGTCTAAGTTTCACTGTCATCTTGTTCAGGTTGCCGACCCATGGCGGCAAATGTAACCCTCTATACCTTTTGTATTATAATAGAAATAGTCCAATTTACACAAAAAAAAA
>APFE030389729.1:0-12285 GCA_000404065.3 Pinus taeda
ATTAGGTGTCCAAGAGTTGTTGAGAGATTATCTCTAGTATTTATTATTGTTATGGCACCCTATTCAATAGCTTCAAAAGATACCACTGAAATTAGTATTGGGGAGTTAGTTGAGCATATTATAGTAAATTTTCCAGTATACTCAGACACTCAACTATATGTTGAAAAGGAGTCAAACGTTACATGGAAGAAAGTGAATATATATTTTTCAACAAAGAGCTTCAAAGCAGATCTAGAGGACTAACATGTGTCAATTAATGTATAGAAAGCAGGGCTACATAGGGTTGCATGCAGATATCTAGCCTTACCCTACGCAGATGTTATCAGCTAGAATGTCTCATATATTTATGTGAAGACGATGACTCTGAGCAGTACCAAAAAATAGAGGCTTGTTAATTTTTTGGCAATAGATTACCAACATATGTACCATTATCCTTAGCCGTAAACTCTCATGGATGCATACTTCTATGCCACCAACAAACATTTGGGGTGGAATTTTTTGTTAAGAGATATGTTAAGGAGCCATCAAAGTTTTAACAAACACTCACCAACAAATATAAGATGAGGTCTCTCAGGAGGGCCCATAAGATGTTGATTGTAACATTCTTGGTGAAAATTCCATGTAATAAAAGTTAATAGTGATGAAATAGTAACCACGATGATGGGACACTTATTCCAAGCGAAATGTTTGGCAAGGAATCCTAGTGTGCGTGTTCATTTGGTTATTTATGGCTAAGGAAATTGGCAAAGGAAATGGCTAGGGCTTTGGAAAGGCAAAGTGGCATTTTGGTACATTTATTTATGAAAATAATAGAAATTAGGAGAAAATGAAGGTGAAAGGTCACAAGTTGCATGTGAGGATAAAAATGAAGGAAAATCATGGAAAATCAAGAAAAGTAGAGTCCTACTTGATCAAAAGGCTTATGAGGATCATCTTGTAACCTTTTTCTAGTTCAGTATTGGAGCTCTCTCATTATTTTGTCTCTCTCTCTCACTCTTGGACACTTAAATTTTCTTGGAGAAGTTTTGCATTAGATCAAGAAAGGAAAAGAAGGTAAGAGGAAAGAAGGAGAAAGAAAGGAAGAACAAGGTAATGTAGCTACAATAGTATTTTTTGCAGATATCAATTTGCATGTTTGTTTTCCTTTCAATATTTGAAATGCATGGTATTGCATTTGGTTATTTTGTTATTATGGCGTGGGTTTTTCCAAGTGTGATGGAGATTTCAGCCTAGCCTTTCCATATCCGAATAGCCATGGTGTGATGGGGTTCTCATGTTTTGGTTGAGCAGGATTGCAAGATGGATTCAAAGTTGACTGGGTTGGATCTCTGAATGATAGAACACATGGCCTAGTAACCATTCAACCAAACTATGGGCTGTGGTAAAATTGGATCTTGTGTTTACACTAGTGAGCTTAGGAATCCTCGAGCAGTGAACAATGCGATATATGGTAAATCCTATAGGTGGGTGCTCTCCATAATGCATATTAATCTTTTGATGGGATATGTAGTAAAGTGTAGAGAGTGGGTCTCTATTTAGAGTCTAGTGATCCACTGTGGATTGCGGTAAAGCCTCAGAGACTAGGTGACAGGAGAATTAATCATGGTGTAGATGGGTAAATTCGGTGGCATCCACACTTGTTTGGTGTAGTGATCTGGTGGAGATCATGATAAAGCTAGTTATTACATGTTTATTATGTTGGATTAGTGATCTAGGATAAATTACAGTAAACCCTAGTTTCTATTAATGAGAGTGAGGTGGTTTAGCCTCAGTATGCCCTGGTTGGCTCTTTTGATTTGAGTCCCACATTCCTGTTTGGAATATGGCATGGGGACGTATGTATCAAGAGAGAATTGGGTCATCCATTCTATGGTCGGGTGGAATGTGGTAGTCTCATCCGGGGTTAGATTTTTGACTCATTAATAAGAGCATATCTCCTTGATATCATATGTATAAATGTACTAGTTTATATGCAGATTTTACAACTGATGTATCTTGGATATATCTGTTTTTTTATGTTGGTTATAAGCATGTATCATGATAGTGGGGATATATGGATTTCCTCATGTTTCTATTTGGACATGAATGATCAATGTACCTATGACCTGATAGATGATAATGTAGATACTCATATAAGGGAACAATGCTTCTTAGAGATTCTGAAATAAGTACGAAACCCCTATGCTCAGATTTGTTGTTTACACCTGTAGATTATATATTTGTGGTATGTTTGACGAAATGTATGTCATGGCTAGTAGGGTTCCATTCAAGACCTTGATTAATTAATTGCATTTGTATCATCATTCGCTTGTCACATTTATGTTATAAAGGTGTCATTTAATTATGTGCAGTAAACTTGGTTGTAGGCTTGAAAAAGTGCCTAAAATACCAGGGATGCTAGCATAACATTGAGAAAAATAATCTCTTGATGCTAGTACGCCATGCTATGGGAGTGTCCAAATCTTTCTGAATGCTAGCATGCCCATATCATGGGAGTGTCTGAGGGTTTCTTTTTCTAATTTAAAAGCTTAGTGGGACCCAAGGGCTATTTAGTATGGTTACTGGGAGTCCTATAGTTGATGTTGAAGATATGTGTGTTGTGTTTCCATAAATTCAACTTCCTTAAGGTCACATAAGAGGTTAAATCCCATCATAGTATCCTCTCATCACTTATTTACCCTAGTTGACTGGTTACATTGGTAGATGTAGGAGGAGGGTATTACAAAGTGGTATTAGAGAATGGTTCACCCCTCGGACTAGATGGACAATGTGTGTTGGTCATGCATTCTTGTTGGTTGAAAGTGTGTTAATCATCCCTGTGGTCCATGTGCTTGTTTCATATGTATGGTGTCAATCATGACTTTAGTGATGTCACCATGTGAAAGAGGATGTTGTTTTTGTGAAGTATGTTATCATGAGTGAAAGGTTGGTTACATGTTATTTAGGCTTGTGTATTGTCAATGTACGTTCGTATGGTTGTTGTTGTCATGCATGAGGTCACGACATGTTTGGTTTATATGGTCAATGCATTGATGAATGAACTCTAGCTAGAATGATGGTTATATGGTTATATGCTTATGTATTATATTTATATATGTTGTCATTATTATGTTTGTACATGTATTACACTAATTTGGTTGATCTTGCAGATGAGATATCCTCCCCGAGTTATGATAAGGTACATTAGCTTATTTTGATTTGGTTTAGATGACATAGTATGTCCTGTAGGGAAGAGATCAAAATGGCTAGAAAGACAATAGAATACAAAGATTCTCCCTATGAATCAGATGAACAATGGGGTGTTGGTCATTCTTCCGAGTTAGCAGACACATTGAGAAGGTTGAAGGAAGAAATAAGGATTTGTAAGGTGGACAATGAAAAAATCAAGCAGGCACAAGAGAAAAAAATAGAGATTAATTCAATGCTTCTTTAGAGTTTGTCATAATTATAGTGAAAGGGGCCACTTTAGATCAACCATGCATGGGAGAACAAAAGTAATGGTGCATATGGTAGTAGGTCTCATAGTGTTCACATATCGGATAGAGATGGCACGATCAGACATGGAAGGTTGTTGGACACTCTAGATTGGAGAGGTGACGACACAAGTACTACTCTAGTTGTAGTCCTCATAGGCATTATGATCGTCATCATTATCATCATTATAGGAGGAGTGATAGGGTGTACTTTCCAAATTATTTTAAGAAATAAAATCCACCTAATTTTGATGGCTATGTGAAGAATCCAGAAGATGTAGAGGCTTGGATACTTGGGATGAAGAAGTTCTTTAAGTTGCATAGTTACACAGGTAATATGAAGGCCATAAGAGCTATATTCAACCTAAGAGGTAAAGCAGATATCTCATGGGAAGATGTGAATTGGGCTAGAGACATCAGGACATATGACTTGACTTTGCATGAGTTCAAAAGGCTTTTCAAGAAGAAGTACTAGTCATAAAGTTATTATGACAAAAAGGCCAATGAATTCTATAAGCTAAAGATGGGATCAATGGTAGATGAAGAGTACATGACTAAGTTCCTAGAGCTACTAAGGTAGGTATTATATCTTAAATATGCAAAGAATAAATTTTGAATGATTTCTTAGTGGTTTTCCATTAGCTTTTAGAGATGATATTGAGTATGATGAGCCTCGACCACTTGAGGAAGTTATTGGAAAATTGAAACATTGTTATTAAGAGTGAGAGTGTGAGAATGAATATAAGCAAGGATCGAAAGAGAAAGATAGAGGTAGAGGTAAATTGTAGCTGAAAAGAACAACGCATCAGAATGCATAAGAGAAAGAAAATGTGGCACCACAAAATAAGTTCAGTACAATGGGACAAGGACATGTTTCCCATTAGTAGCATAGAGGTGATGGTACTAGAATGTCGGAGTGTTGGAAATGAAGTAAGGGACACCTTAAGAGAGAGTTTCCATAGAATCAAGGTGGTAGGCATTAGATAAATAGTGTAGAGGAGGTGTAAACTTTCGGGAACGCTGGTTAGAGCGTTCCCCGTATCTATGAAGCACTCAATAATAAACAGGTAGACCATTAGGCATCTCTCATTGATATGGATGATAAGCTTTGTGATTAATTTGTTTCTATTTTGATTTACCCTGGACCTAATTATAGTTATGTTAGTCCTAAATCAGTGGATAAGTGTGGTTTGAATAAATAAGTGCATGCAAAATCTTGTTTAGTGAAGTTGGCTATAGGTATGAAGAAGTGAGTTCATCATTGAACACATTTTGTTAAAGTTGGAAAAATATTATTACATGGAAATCACTAGGATTGAGTTTTTTGGTTATTTTGAAATTATAGATCCACTATTTAATTCCAAATTTAATGAAATATGTGTTATTGGGTAAGAGCTTGTGCATTTGATTTGAATGGTATGCCTAACAGAACACATTTGAATGTATTACTAGTGGGATCAAATAATATGTTATTGGGCATGGATTGGTTGTATCTTCATAGAACCAAGGTGGATTTTTATGAAAAAACGATTGAGTTCTAGGATGACAATGGGGAACAAAGGGTCTTGCAAGGAAAGAAGAAGCCACATTAGTTTGGATTGTGATAGTTATGCAAGTAAAGTGCACTCACAAAATAGGGTGTTTCTTATTTGCAATGCATATTTATTGCAACAAAGGTAAGGAAGTTGAGGAGGCATAATTTTTGAGAAGGTACTGAATCCTACAATAGTTTCAGGATGTGTTTCTCAAGGATATTTTGGAGTTATTGCCTCACAAGGAAGTAGAATTGTCTATTGTGTTAGGTGAAGCTCTAGCATTAAAAGAAACTTATAGGATGAGAAAACCTGAGTTAGTATAATTAAAGCTTCAACTAAAAGAGATACTTGAAAATGGATACATTAGGCCAAGTGTATCACCTTGGGGTTCACCGATATTTTTTCTAAAGAAGAAGGATGGTACTCTCAGATTATGAACTAACTACAGGCAGTTAAACATAGTGACTATCAAGAAAAAGTATTCATTGCCAAGGATTTATTACTTTTTTAATAAGCCAAAGGAAACAATAGTGTTCTCAAATATTAAGCCTAGATCAGGATACCATCAGCTACAAATAAAAGAAGTTGAGATTTACCAGTAAACCTTTTCGACTAGGTATGGACATTATGAATTTGGTGTAACTCCATTGAGTTTGACTAATGCTCTAGCTACCTTTATGTGCTTGATAAATAGTGCGTTGCATCTCTATTTAGATAAGTTTGTTATTATATTCATTGAGGACATATACACATATTCTAAAAATGAGGAAGAGAATATAGAGAATTTGGCAGTAGCATTGAGGTTCTTGAGAGAGCATCAAGTGTATGATAAGATCAACAAGTTTAGTTTCTTTCAGATGGAGGTACACAACTTGGGAAATGTGGTCTCCAAGGATGCCATAGCTGTTGAACGAGAAAAGGTAAGAGCTATCATGGAGTGGGCAGCTCCCATGAATGTGGATGAGATCAAATATCTCATGGGGTTAGCAAGTTATTACAGGAGGTTCACTAGGAACTTCACACTTATCACATATTTGTAGAGGAAAGGTAAGAAGTTTGAATAGACATAGGAGTGTGATGCTAGTTTTGAGCAGCTTAAGGAGTTTTTGACACATACACAAATGTTAAATATTTCATATCTGGACAAAGGATTTGTAGTATGTAAAAATGCTTAAAAAAGAGGGCTTGGTGGAGTTCCTATGCAGGATGGATATGGTGTATGCTACCAATCATGGAAACTAAATGAGCATGAGAAGAAATGCCCCTCACATGATCTTGAGTTGGTAACGATCATACATGCATTGAAGATGTGGAGGCACTATCTTCTCAGTAGGAGGTTTGTATTGATCAGTGATCACCGTTGGTGGAGATAATTATTTTACTAGCTGAATCTGAATGCCATACATGCTAGATGGTTGGCCACGATCAGTGAGTTTGACTTCGAGATCAAGTATATCAAAGGAAAGGAGAATAGGGTTGCATGTGCTCATAGTAGGTGAGTACATGTAAATCATATAGTAGTTATGAGTTCCTATGGGATATATCTACAGGATAGGATCTTGTAGGCAAGTGAGCAGGGTGTTAGGTATATGGACATTGTGCACAGGTTGCAATAGGATACTGGTATGGTTACAAGTGCAGGTGCACAGGATTTCAACTATTATCTTAGGATAGATGGGTTGGTCAGGCTTAGATACATGACATATGTGTCAGACATAGTATGGTCAAGAAGGAGATCTTGAGGGATTTTCATGTGAAACAATATTCAGGTCACCGGGGTTATCAAAAGACACTAATAACAATGAAGAGGTTTTATTATTGGCATAATTTGAAGAAGGATGTAACAGTGTTTGTGGCTAGGTGTTTGGGTTGTCAACATGTGAGGGAAAAGTGTAAGCATCCAGGTGGACTACTACAATCAATTTCGATTTGAGATTGGAAATGGGAGGTCATTTCCATGGACTTTATCACAAGTTTGTCGAGGATAGTGAGATTGCATGATTCCATCATCATTGACAAAGGCTGTGCAATTCATTCTAGTGCAGTCTATATTCTCAACGAGTGATGTAACATATGTTTTCACGAGGTATGTGGTTATATTTCATGGATTTCTAAGGAACATTTTATTAGATGGGGATGCAAAAATTACTTACAACTTTTGGAAGGAGTTGTTTGCATGTTTGGGAGTTCCAGTACAACTTATCTTCCACGGACATATGGATAGACTGAGAGGGTCAATGGGATATTGGAGGACATGTTGAGGATGTACATGATGCATCAACAAAAAAAATTGGGAAGAGTATATTCGACCAATAGACTTTCCTTACAGCAATAGGTATCAAGAATCTTTGAATATGAGTATGGTTTGATCAAGTAGTCCATTTTTGGGCTTTCGCATAACATTGGAAAGCTCTTCTAGAGCACTTTTGAATGGATATGTTATGATGTAGGCTTTCAACCCATTTTCTACCTCTAATATGGTTCCAAACTCTCTACCACTCATTGGTTCTTGACTCTTGTTCTTGTGCATGGAAAACTGAGCTCCCAGCCACCATAGTCATCCTTTTGTGGCTTCTCTAATAAGCCTGCTACTATGATTATTCTCTACATAAAACCTATAGCTACCATAGGGATTCCATCTTAACCAACACACTAGTCATCATTTTATCTATTTTCCAATAATCCTACTAGTGTGATGATTCTCTAAATAAATCCGACATTTACCATAGGAGCCCTTCTGAGCCATTACCGCATGCATCTTCTACGACAAGCATTCATACCAGTTTGGTTGACATCAATGTCAACGTCAATTCATATATTAAAATAAAAAACACTAATTGGCCAACAATATCCTCCCCTTGGCATTGATGTCAACACCATAAGGTCCTCCTCACGATAGGCATGATCTTCTCTAATGTGGCAGTAATCTTCTCCCCTTTGACATCAATGTCAAGGAGTACTTATTCAAGGATCTACCTACACCATTACAGCATACTCCTTCATGGCTCCCATATGATGAGTAGCTTCCACCACCTAGAACAATACAGTCATTTGGAGGGAGGATATACAACTCCTATTTGTTGTGTGAGATATCCAAATAGTACTCTAGTGAATGGCTTTGTAAAGTTGTTTGTCTGTTTCTCCTTAGTGGCCACATATTGAAGTCTGAAAATATTGGCTACAAAATGTTGCCCTAAGAGGTGGATCTTGATAGGAATATTCTTAGTATTTGAGTTCATGACTGTATTTTTGGATATGCTAGTGGTACTTGTGCTGCCATAAATTATTGGAATGGGATGAGTCATCTCTACTTGAACACCTTTCAAATTTTTCTTCATCCATAGAATTCGTGTACAATAAGTAGTAGCACCATGAAAGAAAGGATTTGCCTAGGAAGAAATCTGGATGGGAGGTGCTTTTCCTATCATTAAGACTTTCAGACCAATCGACATCAGTATAATCCTCGAACATGTATTATTTTCCCTTAGCATACCACATTCCATATTTTTTTATTACTTGAAGATATTTAAAAAAATATTATAGCAAAATCTTCGCTTTCACATGGGAAAGCTTGAAATATGGCCACAAGAGCCACTACTTGCATGATGTGTGGCCTTGAAGTTTTAAAATAAAACAAGCTTCCTATCGTTCATCTATATGCAATCTAATTTACCAGTGGAGTGACCTCTTCTTTGCACATCTTGCAACTTGTAGTCATAGGTGTCCTTACTAG
The DNA here is from genome assembly GCA_000404065.3 of Pinus taeda. NCBI lineage: Eukaryota > Viridiplantae > Streptophyta > Pinopsida > Pinales > Pinaceae > Pinus > Pinus taeda. The sequence continues at coordinate 8,742 of APFE030389729.1, forward strand.
CTTGCAATCTTCCAACCCAAATTTCTTCAGTGTTTCCTTGAGATATTTGGATTAGGATATAAACACTCCCTGTGGTGACTAATAAATTCACAGACTGAAGAAGAAGGCCAACTCTCCAATTGTGGACATTTGGAATCATGTTTTCATAAATTTTTCAAATTGATGTCCCAATTATTCCATGTAGCTACCAAATATTATATCATCCATATACACAACTACTATTAGTAGATGGTGACCTTCACACTTTACATATAATTTACTGCCCAACGTGACTTTTGCAAATCCTTTTTGTTTAAGGTATTTATCTGGCCTTTTGTACCAAGTTCTGCAAGCTTATTTTATTCCATAGAAAGCCTTCTTTAATTTTCATACAAAAGCTTCATCTGTGGTGACTGTAAATTCTTCTAGATGCTCATTATAAAATTCCTCTTCTAAATCCCAATTGAAAAATGCAAACTTCATATTCATCTGATATACCTTGATTTTTGTATGTGTGAAATGATAAAAAAATATCATGATGGCTTCTAGTCATGCTACTGGTGCAAAGGTATCTTCAAAATATACCCTTTCTATATGGCCATACCCTTTGTAGACCAATCGAGCTTTGTTTGTGATTACTTGGCCCTGCTCATTCAATTTGTTTTTGAAAACTCACTTGGTTCGATTGACACTTTTCTCTCTATGCCTTGGAAAAAGCTCCCAATTGTCATTATTTTCATTCTGATAAATTTATTCATTCATAGCTTTCACCCAGAACTTGTCTTCACTTTCTGGAAGAGGATTCTTACATTCTATCTGGGATAATAGAGTCAGATTTGCATAACTTGTATTTCCAACAAGTTTTCACCTGGTTTGGATACCATGACTTTAATATCGAAGCATTTGAATCCCATGATGTTATTTCTGTACATACCTAGAAGGTGTTTTTGGCCTTGACTATGTGCCTACTTCCTCACCTTTACTATCTGAATTTGTTTCATCTAGATCTATAGACCTCATATCTAAACATTATTCATCATTTGAGTTCAAATTTCATTTAGAGGAATTAAGTTAAGGAATTTAGACTTCGGTGATCCATAACATTGTTTAGAGAATTTTCGGCGAAATCACATAAACAATCTTTTGTCAACGCGTTTCGAACCAACCAGTGTGGTTCATCGTGAGGACAAGTTGAAGAACCAATCCAGCTTAGCTTGTTAAATAGAATGTGCAGAGATTCCAACGACTAATTTTGACCTAATGACCCTAGTCAAACCACTAATATTCTTGTTATATTTAATTATTATTATTCTTAGAAATTAGCTAAATCAGGTAAATAATATATTAAAAGAATTCATTTGGTAATTTAAATAAATGTATTTGTTTATTAATAAATGTATATGTATATCTAAAAACGAATAATATATAATTTTTATTTATTATTTAGAAATTAGCTAAACAAGTAAATTATCATATTAAAAGAATTCATTTGTTTAATTTAACTAAATGTATTGTTTATTATAAATGCTATAATGTAATCATCTAAAAGTAAAATCTCAATTATAGAATTTCCTAATTAACTAATTCTAAGAATAATAGTATTTAATATAACAAGAATATAATTTGTTTGACTGGTACTTTAATAATATGGAATAATAAAGTATTAAATAAATTGGGGAGATTATTTTAATAATATAAATTATTATATATTATGAAATTTGATATAAATTATTAATTTATGTTCAAATGGACCATTATATTAAATAGTATAAATAAAAATATATATTATTTTGTTTTTAGTATACATAACATTTATTAAAAACAAATACATTAGTAAATTACAATGAATTCTTTTAATAATAATTTAACCTCATTAGCTAATTTCTAAAATAATAAATAAAAATTATATTAATTCATTTTGAATATACATAACATTTATTAATCAACAAATACATTTGTTAATTACCAAATGAATTCTTTAATAATATTATTTACCCTGTTTAGCTAATTTCTAAGAATAATAATAATTAAATATAACAAGAATATTAGTGGTTTGACTAGGGTCATTAGGTCAAAATTAGCAGTTGGCAATATAACCGTTGGAATCTCTGCACATTCTATTTAACAAGCTAAGCTAGATTGGTTCTTCAACTTTTCCTGACGATGAACCACACTGGTTGGTTCAAAATGCGTCGACAAAAGATTGTTTATGTGATTTCGCCGAAAATTCTCTAAAAAGGAATTAAGTTGTGAACCTATCTCCTCTATTATCACGTCAATGCAGTCCTTGTTGAGCCTCAACCTTGCACCTTTCTATACACCCTCTTAGCCCTCATTCTCCACTCACTCCGTTCATCCAGTTGTTGAATCATTGCATCATAGTTTAAAAAGGACTGTTTATATGGTTTTCTAACTATACTGATGTCTGTTGTTTGGTTTAGTTTTTTGTTCATGCAGTTGCGGAAACTTGTCAATTTCTGCAACAGCCACAGGTTTCCGCAGCCAGCATAGGATTCCGCAGCTATTTTGTTAAAAGTTGTGCTCCAGGTGTCCTCTGAAGGAATGAGCTACATGGGAAAGCTCCAGATGGCAGGTACATGGAAACTATCCCTTCGAATCGGCCAAATCATCCATGAGAGGCCGCGGTCAACCAAAGTCAAAGACGAGGCCAACCAAAGAGTTCAGCGGTGGCACGTCACTATTTTGGGCATGTGAATGATACGTGGCCTAGTTCTCAACACACGAAGGCACTAGCACACCTGGATATCGTTCCTGAACTGTGAATATAACAGCCAACCACTCCAACGATTTAAGAAGCATAATGACAATTACACTAGATCTCGGCTGAAGAGATCTACGTGTCTATGGCAACGCAGTTAATAGCGTAGTAGTTGTTAGTTAGCTCTAGTATTTTGCATTATAAATAACGCGTTGTTGAACGCTGTAAAGAGACTTTTGATACATGTGAATTCTGAAATTTTTATGTAATTTCCACGCTGCTGGTTATCTTATCACCCCACTGTTTTATATGTTGTTGATTTAAATACATGAGAAGACTTTTCTGAAGATAGCCGTGTGATTATTTGATTGGCTGAAGTGGCAGAGGGACCCTACACGCTGAAGCCTTGTAAAGTGTTTGTTTAGTTTCATTATGTTTTTTGTTTTATCATTAGCTTGTACATAATATGTTTTATGTTTCTATTGTTCATATCTTTACTTTTGTTTTCTTAGAGTTGTAAACTGATCAATGCTTTTTGCAAGTTCTCTTAGGCAGCCCGGGCAATTTTTCATCTTTTTAATAACTCTTGGCATATGAGATCATCTTTTCCTTCCTACTAAATTTTATTTTCTGGAGTCTACATTCAGCATTGTACTTTTCAAGTTGTTATTTTCTTATTTCTTTTTCTGCTAGTTAGATATCATACTGCTTAACAATTTATGATTTCTTTCTGTGGTCAAATGACTATATCAGTAGGATATTAGAATATTACTAACTGTAGTGTGATTAATTTCTTTTCTGCAATTTACATTTAGTTATCATATTGCTTGGTATGCTCATGATTAC
>APFE030389739.1:2435-13905 GCA_000404065.3 Pinus taeda
ACATAGCTCTACTATATCATGAAGTGGAAGTTGAGATATATCTCCTTTCCCCATCATATTCAAAATATCTATCCATTCATCTCTAATGGCTTTTAATATAAGGGCTTTCAAGGTTTCCTCATCTAGGTTATTCATTTTTCTCTTTTGAGGTTGGATTGAAATCTTTCAAGTAAATCCTCCAAGTTTTCATCTTCTTTTTATACCATTTTGAATACCTCATCCTTATGATTGGTGGGCATACAATAGTCCAGGTATCTATCCAAAAATGTTTGTTTGATGTCATTCCAAGTCCTAATAGATTGAGTGACTAATCTCATGAACCATTTTAGAGCAGCTCCCTTCAATGTTGAAGGAAACAACTTGAGTTTTTGAGCGTCTTCCATGTAATCGTAAGTTCGGCACATGACTTCAAACTCAAATAAAAATGTTTCAAGGTCCTCACTTCTCAACCCATAAAAGTTTGGGAGGACAGATGGTGAGATGTTTTTCATTGTTGTTCGAGATTCCTCATCAACTATGGGAAATCCAAATGAGTTATCTCCATCCCTGTTTCCCCTGTTGTTACCTCTACCTCCTCCATTGTTTCCTCCTCCTCTACCTCTACCTCTACCTCCTCCAAATCCGTTTACTACTTCCTCTGTCATGATAGCTTCCTTAGAGATTTCAGAGTCCTCTTGTTCTTCTACTAATGGCGAACGAGGAGGAATTTCTCCCTCTTCTTCTTCAGGTGATTCTACTTCCTCAATTACAATGTGTTTTCCTGTAGAAGTAAAGAAAGGGTCTTTCCCTAATTCAGATTCAGTGGATAGCGTGGGAGAGTCTCCTAATTCAATTACTGCCTCTTGAATTCCGGGGATCCTAAGGCTAGGAGTATGAGTTGGAGATGATGGAGGTGTATATTGTCTATACCTTGGAGTAAATGGAGTTGTAAAAATCAAACTCTTGGACCTAGCTATAAACCTTCCCCTAGAATTTCTTGATCTATGCATGTCATTTTTATTTTCTTCAAGTCGGGTTAATAATTCTCTTTCTGATCTTCTAGATCACTCTAGGTGCAAGAAGAGATCATACTCAAGAAATTACTGAATCAATAACTCTATTTTCTGATCCTCTAGGTCACACTAGGTGCAAGAGGAGAGCATACTTTGAGAAATCATCAATTTTTACCTTCCTTTAAATATTCTTGTTTTTTTTTTTTAAGAAATTGCCTACCTAGTTTCACTTCCCCGACAACGGCGCCAAAATGTTTGCTCAATATAGTGTTTCCTAAATTGCTATATAAATTGTCAATCCGTGAGTCGTAAAATGATGAAGTGAAGTGCACTATATATGCAAGATAACCGTTTTCTTATTTCTTTGTCGTTTTTGATTTTTAATTTGTTTTTGGATTTATCTTCTTGTTGATTTCCTAATGTGAGATGGTAATTCTAATAATCAAGTATGGATAAAAGTGTTCAAGGCAATGGTGACCTTTAAAATAATTTCCAAACTTCAAAGTGTTCAAAAGGTTTTCAAACTTGGAATGATGAAATCAATTACTAAGAGAAAATAAAGATGTACCTAAATTCTAATTAAACCAAACAGTGAACTAGTGACTATGAAACCCAGTATCCTTGTTGTTGTATAAAAAGAAAAAAAACTGAACTCAAATTAATTCAAAAACTGTAAGCAAAGTAAACTAAACCGTATCACATCAACTCATTTATGACCCCTCACCATTCGACTCGCTCTGGCTATAGGAGGTAATCATCCACAAATTGAGTAATCTGATATCTAAATTGCATAAAATAAAACTAAGATCAAACTACACATTCATTCTTCAGTCCCTCACCATTCGACTCGCTCTGGCTATAGGAGGTAACCGAAAATGATATGAGTAATCTAATCACTAACTTGCAAAAGTAAATAAACTAGTATCAAACTATACATTCACACTCAATCCCTCACCATTTGGACTCGCTCTGGCTATAGGAGGTAACTAAAAATGACATGAATAGTCTAATATCTATCTTGCAGAAAAGTAAATGAACAAAGCAAAACTGAAAGAAATAAACAATGTTGGAACTAGAACTAAGAAAACAAATCAGCAGAAGGACAAGATAATTCCATCATGTCATTAGTCATCAAAAAGCTATGTGCACTTGCCTGGGCTATCTATTAAAACCTGAAATGAAAACACTGATCAATTGATAGTCATTAGAAAGCATATAAGAAATTATGAACAACAAACAACATGAATACCATGAGCAAGGTAATATATATAGGCAAACATCTATGGCATCAGGAGCGTAAATGAAGAAAACATGGAACTATACAGTAACTACAGAACCTTGGTGTACAGGGGCCCTCTGCAACCTCGAGAAATCAGTCACGGATTTGAACTTAAAAGCAATGTCTTCTCATATATTGAAATACAATCATAACATAAAGACTAAGTCACGGCATGATGGCTCGTAAAAATAGTCAAGATTACATATATAAAGCTAGCCTATACGCATATGAAGATGCTTTATTTATAGTAGGAAATACATAACTAATTCCTAAGGTCTGCGCTGGTAGACAGAGACGTAAACGACCATATTCAGAAATCTAGCAGTATGGTAGCTGTGAGAAATAAATCCAAGGAGGGTGGCTTGTTACATTCGGTTCATGGGCAATCCCCAGGTGTTAGCACCCCTCCTGAGATTTAGGATCTTGCCACGCAATCCTCCTCATGATGAAAAACAGAGTCCTTCCACTGCAAAATTCCTGGTGTTGACCACCGTTTGACTGGCTTTGACTGCGAGCTTCTGTGAGTGATTCGGATGAACCAAGGGGACACATTCCATGTCCATATCATTTGTAGCTTGCCCATGTGGCCAGATTCTCCAGTAGACACCTGTAACATAGATTTCAACAAAAGGGCTGTGGAAACTGTTCTGGCTACGGAAAGTGACAAGATTTCGCAGCTAATTGAGCAAAAATCTAAATCAAACAGCAGTCACAAGACATAGTTAGGAAACCATTTATATGCTCTTTTTAAACTAATATGCGATGATTTGATAGCTTGGAGGTTCAAGTAACTGGAGAAAAGGCTAAAAAGGTATATAGAGAAGATGTGAGTTTGGGACTCAACACATGTAGAACATTCCAAAGGTTCAGGATCGGGTTCAAGTTGAATGCCTTTCTTATTGAGAGGGAGTGTTGAAAATAGCAACAAGAAATTCTAAAAATAGAAATTCTAAAAATAACATTGCTATAAATAGCATTTCAGAATATAGTCCAACTCTGTTGGAAATAGAAAAAAATAAAAATGCTAAAAATAAAATTGCTATAAATAGCATTTCGGGATATATTCCAATTTTAATTTGTCCTTGAATTAAAATTGAGAATTAAAATTTGAATTTAGTCTCACTAGTTGTTTGAAAAATAATTAATTAATTCATCTCTTGAGTTAATTAGTGGAGAAATTCAAACATGAAAAATATTTGTGAAGAACATGCACAGTTATCCCTTGATTGAGGAAGTTATCCCTGAATTAGGAGATTAAGGATGGAGTTGTATTTGAGTTGTAATTAGTTAGCTCAGTTAACTGAGTTAAGGTTCTAGTAAATAGTTCCAAACAATTGGAGAAACTAATTTGTGAAAGTTTCATTCAGTTAATGCACTGCATGCATGAATGGTGTTCTCTTAGAAATAGACTGAATATTTCTCACTCATAAATAAGGTCATGCATGGTAAGTTTTAGATAAGAGACCCAATTTGAGATAAAGAAGGGACATTGTACTATCAGTTGGAGGAATTTTCCTATAAAGGAAACTCATCCATGCAGAAGGAATTATCTCCTTCAAGATTGCACAGTTATTTCAGAGGTCAGTGTTGTGTGTGAGGTGAGAATCACATAGGTTGTAGCTGGAGGACCTAGGAGAAACTGCACAAGGAAATAGGAGGCTTGGAGGACTGAAGGAAGGCATATCTGTTGTATAGTTTGTCTATGAGCAGCAGTGAGGGATTGTACTGAGCACTGGATAGCTTGAGAGCTAAAGCTTTGTGTAATCCTGAGATATTTCCACTTGTATGATAATACAGATAGTGGGGTTTTTAGCTAAGGCTTTCTCGAGAGTATTCTTTTGTGTTTCATGTGTATTATTTTTTTTCTCTATTATATGTGTTCTGATTGATCTTGCTCAAATTTATTAAGCTTCCGCAGAGTTTGATAGTAGAAGTAGATCAAGTATTTTTATTTAGTACATTGCATTATAAGGTGATCTACAGTGAGAATTTCTACATGGTATTAGAGGTAGCTGATCCATAGAGAAATTTCTACAAGTTCTACTCATGTTCATTCAACTTCCTGGACTCATAGCATACCACATGTCCCACCTGCATTAGGAATCCACCAAGCCTGCTCTTGCAAACAACTGTACAAACTACACACTCTTTATCTGGATCTAAAATCTCCAAAATTGGTTTATTTATAAGCAAATGCTTCAAATACTCAAAACTAGTTGTGCACTCCTTAGTCCATTTGAACTTCTTTCCTTTTCACTGGAAAGATATAATAATATAGGAAATTCGTGAGAAATTCCTGATGAACCACCTATAATAGTCTACTAGTCTCATGAATGATCTGACCTCATCCACATTCCTAGGAGTTTCCCATTACGTGATAGCTTTGATATTTTATGCCTCCATTTCTATACCTTCCTTTGAAACAACATGTACCAAGTAATGGACTTTTGTATGAAATAAATTGCACTCGCTAAGCTTGGCATACAACTAAAACTAATGCCCTCTCAATAATCTTAACACTGTTACAAGGTGCTCTGCATTCTCTTCCTCATTCTGCGAATATATCAATATGTCATCAATGAATATTATCACAAAATTGTCCAAATAAGGATGCAACACACATTTCATCAAATAAATTAAAGTAGTTGCAGCATTAGTAAGACAAAAAGGAACTACTTCAAACTCATAATGCCCATACTCGGTACATAATGCATTCTTGTAGATGTCCTCTTCTTTGATGCATACCTGATGATATCCTAATCTCAAGTCAATCATTGAGAACATTTTTTCTCCCTTCAATTGATCAAATAAGTCATTAATCCACGACAATGGGTACATGTTCTTGATCGTCACCTTGTTCAACTAATTGTAATTAATACACAACCTAAGAGTATCATTCTTCTACTTTACGAATAACATTGGTGTACCCCAGGGTGACACACTTGGCCTAGTGTAACCCTTATCAAGAATTTTATTAAGCTACAACTTTAGTTCCACTAAATTTTGAGTGCTCATCCTATAAGGTTCCTTTGATTCTAGTGTTGCTCCTGGTAACAACTCCATAGAGAAATCCACTTCCCTATGAGACGGTAACTATGAGATATCTACTAGAAACACATCCTAAAATTGTTGCAAAACAAGATACTTCTTCAATACTTCAACATCATAAACATCATTCCCTTTGTCATTGGAAACATGCACTGCAAACAATACACATTGTTTCCTGCAACTGGGTTTAGCCTACATAACTGCAATGATTCTCACTAATGTAGGCTTATTCTTACCCTGCAAGATTCTCTTCTCTCCATCATCATCCAAGCACTTAATATCCTTCTCATAACAATCTACCTTAGTCTTGTGAAGGTACAACTAGTCCATACCCAAAATCATGTTGTATGAACCCAAAGGAAGCACATTTAGATGTGTTGATACATGCATACCACTCAAGTCATATACACAAGATCTCACCCAATGATGAACTCTTTTCTTGGTCCCCGTAGCCAACTTCACCAACTAAGATTCTGCATGCACTTATTTACTCAAGCCACACTTAGCCACCAAGTTAGGATTAACATAACTATATTTAGATCCAAGATCAATCAAAATGGAAACAACTTGATCACAAAGCTAACCTTCCATCTAAGTAATGGATGCTTGGTGATTAACCTGCTTTTTATCAAATGTTGCATAGATTCTAGGAATGCTCTATCCAACATGTGCCTCTTGAGCACTATAGATCTAAGGTTTTCCACCCCGATATAATGGAAAATCCTTCTTGTGATGATCCTTGCCATATATCCAACACTTCAAATGTTCTCTTTCACTATTTTTTTTTGCTACTCTCCATGCTTAGATCCATACCCCTTCTCTATTGTACTGAACTGATTGTAAGGAGCCACAATTTATTTCTCACCTACATCCTGAGGTCTTTCTCACTTTGGAGGCCATTTTCCTTTAGTCTCATCATTTCCTTTCTATTCATTCCTATGTTCATCCTTTCATTTCAATTTCTCATAATTGTACTTCAACTTCCCGATGACTTACTCCAGTGATCGAGCCTCATGATATTGAATCCAATCATTGAATTCTAATGGAATTCCACTAATGGAACTTTGAACCTTCCTCTTGTCCTTTAGGTAAGGCACATACCTCAACAATTCCAAAAAATTAGTCATGTACTCTTCATCTGTCATAGATCTCATCTTCAACTCTTAGAACTCCTTGGCCTTTATGTCATAGTATTGCACTGACAATTACTTCTTCCTAAAGAGTCTTTTGAATTTATTCCAACTCAACTCCTCTGTCTTGATGCCTATGAAACGCTTCACATCTTCCCACCAGATATTTTTCTTTCCCTTGAGACTAAAAATAACTATCTTTGGTTTCATATTCTCTATATAATCATGAAACTCGAAGAACTTCTTCATCCCAAGCAGCCATGCTCTTACATCTTCCAGTCCCTTCAACTCTCCATCGAAGGTAGGAGGTTTGTATTTCTTGAACTCATAAGGAAAGTATACCCTCTCATTTCTCCTATAAGGATGATAACAGTGATGACCATGATGCCTATTTGAACCAGAACTAGAATAGAACCCATAACCACTACATCTCATGTTAGGTGTATCCATTGATCTGCCACCTTTGACTATGTCAACCCTATCCAACATGTGCCCTCCATGATACTTACTACCTTATACCCCATTATTCTTGTCCTCCTCTCCATAACTAATTTGTAATTGTCCCTATCTCTACAAATCTAATAAACTCTGAAGGATCACCACATTGACCTCTGCTTGTTTTTCTTGAGCCCTAGAAAGCCTTTCCTATGATTGAATGATCTTATCATTATCTACCTTAAAACTTCTTATCTCTTCCTTTAAACTTCTCAAGGTATCTCCTATTTTAGGAGAATACTCTTCCCTATCCTTCCCAACTAGTCTATAAGGAAAGTCACGTGACTTGTAATCTACCATTTTGCTTGTCATCACTGATCCTATATCTCTTGCAAAAATACCATGTTAGATAACAAAATATGAACATAATCAAACATACCTTAGTGAAGTTCAGGGTTATCCCATCCACACAAATCATTCTATATTAACATAATATATATATGTGTGTGTGTGTGTGTGTGTGTGTGTATAACATCAACATATCAGCCTATCAACATCATGCACTGTAACACCAAATAGATATATGACAACCATAACCACTACAATGCATGCATACAACTGACATGCATGAATAAAAATCACCCATCCATGACAAGTGTGTGTGTGTAACATCAACATATCAACCTATCAACATCATGCACTGTAAGACTAAATAGATACATGAAAACCATAACACTACACTGCATGCATACAACTAACATGCATGCATAACAATCACATCTCTACCATCCAATCCAAGTGTTTGAACTTAGAAGCTCTAATACCAATCTGTAACCAACCCCTCCCCACATTTACCTATTTTTACAAGCCCTCTGTGTAAATGTAAAGCGAAGTGATTCTATGACATAACATCACATCCAAGCTCCAATTATGGAAGTGGGGCCGATAACTGATTACTCACAACATCCATCAGGGCTATAGGACACTCAGAGGCCAAAGGACCATCTGTGGTGACTAGACCCCAAGTTAGGGATCTTTTTCACTACTCTAATCCCACAACTGCATGCATGGCAAGGCCAGGGTGTGGTTATAGGCGTCCAACCACATGAACACAACTACCTCCATGCAATTATAGCCCAAAATCTCCAGTTTAGAGGGTGTGGTCCCGAGATATGAGCCACTTTTATAGACCAACCTCTATACCACTTCACAAAATTGCATGTAACTTTTCAAAATGATAAATGACACAATGAAAAATATTTTCATACAAAACTTGAAAAAGATGACCCAGGACATGCCTAGTCAATAACATACATTTCCTCAAACACATGGCAAACATGAAAGCTACATGTCATGAATGTATATCTAATCATATTAGTTTGAGATTCATCTGATAATCACTAATAAGTATTTATTCCCTCTCCACATAGCTGCAAAAACACTTATTAGTCCATACATTCATCAACCAATCAATAATTAAACAATTCATGACATGAGCCATAGATGGTACATATCATAAATCATGCTTTTAAGCAACATATAACTAGAATATTAACCATGATAGAACAACCATCAAAGCAACATAATAACAAGTACAAATTCTTGTAGAGTACAATGCAAAATATCTCTTATTAACTTATACAAAATCCAACCAAGTCAGGGACTTCCACATACCACCCGACCATATATTGGGTTGAACCACATTATGCCATATTCCAAGAATGAATGTGGGATATAATGGGATAAAACAAAACATAAAAAACCAATGGAATCTAGAATTTAAACCACCTCCACCCTCAAACTACCGTGATCTCACTAAAACTGGCCAAGAGATCACAAAACCAAAACAAGCTTGAATGCCTTAGAATTCCTTCACCATCCGTTGAGGAATTTTTCCTATCTCCACCAACCAATTGAGGGATTCCAAAAAAAAACCATCTCCACCCCCAACCCTTGGGAATTTTCTTGATATCACCTCATATGGATCCAAAACCTTTCGGAAATACAAATCTCAACAAAAAATGAATCCCATCACACCATGGTTATCAAGGAAATGGAAAGGCAAGGTTGAAACCACTGTCAACCCAGGAAAAACCTAGGACAATGACAACAAATGAACCAAATAAACAATTGCATGTATGTTACAGGTCATTTTGTCACATATTCTCAAATGGCTTGGAAATATGATCAATAAACATCTTTGACACCTTGAAATCATCCCTTTGCAAAGCCTTAAGAATTATCTCTCAAAAAATTCCAAGTTTTCTGGGTTTATCAACTCAAAAACCTATTTTTTGGACCCATTACACTTCCTCTTATAGAAACCTGCATTGTTGCATGTTGCATGAATGAGAAATTTCATTGACCAAAGCATGTTGCCTTCACTGTAGGTGCAATGGTTCTAGAATGTTGAGAAAAATAAAAAATAATTGTGAATCTTCTCTTTCCAAAATATTCTAAGGTGGTTTCACCCATTTAATATTGATTGAGATCTCAAATTACTATCTTAGAGGTATTATCTCTTATCCTTAGAGCTTATCTTCCCTCATATGTGGATCTAAGTCCTAGATTGGTCAAACCCAAACCACCCTTTTTACCCTATAAATTTGTTGCCTCCCATATAGTTTGGTTGGATTTTGGAGATTATTATCCTTTTCTCAACTAAAGAAATCATGCCTGGAGCAATTCAAAGGCATACATAGTCCTACCCGGGATTGGACCATAAGAACTATGGGACCAAACTTCCCCACCTAACCATTGTACCACATCCTCAGGAATTTTTGGAGTCTCTTATCTATGCCTTGATGTTGTTGCTTTTTACCTAAGGAGCCATTACCATCCTTGAGTTGTGATTGAAGGATTTCTTTGTGGCTAAGGAAGGACAAGTTAGGTGGGAGACATCTACATGGTCAAGATCTATAAAAGGGTTGTAATCTTCTCCTACATTTCATTAATACAAAAAAAAATGTTTTCCAATACTTACTTTTATTTGATGCATGTGTATTTCAATGCATTCTTAACTCATTGATTAGAGATATTAGTCTATGTTATTTGTACCTTGTAGTTCTCATGCTTGTTATAATTTTTTTGTAGGTTCCATTTATAGCATTTGGAGTTGGAGTTAAAGTTCACAAGAAATGAGAAGAGTAGAATTTTCATTGGACTCGAGGTAAGTCCTTCTGCAATGTTCTAATTTCTCTAAAGAAAGCATAAGCCACTAGATCTAAGGAGTTCACTTATGTTTGAAGAAGAGAATTTTTTGTCAAACAATGTATCATGCATTCACACCTCAATTAGGAAATCACACGTGAAACCTGTTACCTACAAAATTCTCCTACTAAAGCTATTGATCCAACCTTCTCCTTGCTTTTCATTTTCCTTCCTTTGCTTGCCTTCTTGATTTCTCTTCTTGGTGCTCTTTTCTCTCTCTTTGAAACTAATTCCAAAGCCGAACTGAAAAAAAATATCAACTAGCAAAATCTTAACCGACAAAAGTTGTGGACTGGCCCTAATAAGCCTTTTTTATCTTTGAGGCCTCTATTTTCTTCATTTTCCTTCTCAGTTCTCTCTCATGCAAATTTGTGTCTCTTCACATTCCTTTTCTCCTAATTCCTTTTATTTTTATAAAAAAAATTCAATTAATGCCTCTTTTCCTTTGCCAATGCCATTGCCAATTTCTTAGCAATTAATAAAATGAAATTGATTCCCACTATAGTGTTTTTCCCAAAATTCAGCCTAGAATACGTGTCCCATGACCTTGGGCTTATTTTTCCTTTATTAAAATTTATTACATGAACTTTTAACCTAGGGTTGTTACACGCCCTTTGAGATCAATGGAAAAGGGTCAATTCCATATGATAATGCTGTCATGCGGAAAGAGTTAATCTTGCGGACAAAACCAACCTCCCTAGAAGCCTAAGACTTTCTAGTGACAAACAAGACAATTAAGAGCAATCCTTCTCTAAACATTCATTTATCACACGAGAAATCAAGTGTTTTAGATCCTACCTGTAGTCCAACGCCGTTGTAGTAGTCCAGCCTCGTCGATCCGGATGAGCTCCTCCTTCACTTCGAAACCTGCATTCACTAACAATCAAACGATTACATAGCACCTGAATATCCCCTAAAATAAAACATATTCAACATATAGACCAAGGAGTATATGAAACAACTCATTAATAACAAATTGTTGAGAAGAATGGACTTATTTGTATTAATAGGAAACAAAAGAAACCATTACAACCTGAGCCTTGGTGTTGTGCAAGTTCCTCCCAGGGTCTAGCAAGATTTTTCCTCTACTTTGACAAGCTCACCCACTTCCAAATGAAACAAGAAAGGATGGTAATCTCTCCTCACAAGCTTCTACAAGGAAGTCCTAATTCCAGCAGCATCTACCCTTTGGAATGTTCAGCTTTCAACCTCCCCTCCTCTGGCCCAATGCCTGTATTTATAATGCTCTAGAGGAAGTTAATCAGGTCCAAAATCAATGGGATAAGCCCCTCTTTTGGATGGGGTAGCTCCTCTCTTGATGGGATAAGTTCCTCTTTCATAGGGATACATGAACCATCTGGAGGCGCTCAACACAC